>ML794917.1:163188-199619 GCA_009831015.1 Picea engelmannii | reverse complement strand
TGGTGTACTGTGCATGTGTGTGATTGTTTATTTATTACTGCTCATTATTGGATAATAATTCTACATTGATATAACATTTGAAGAAAAAGGATTATAATTACGTTATTACTGATTCACCCCCCCTCTCAGTAATCCAACAAGATATTTAAAGCAATTGAGAAGTGTCTAATTTGCAATTAATAAAGTTATGGATACTACTAGAATCAATCAACACAATTACCTTTTTATTTTTTATATATTCTTATATCTTCAAAGTTTTAGGAGTGTTTATGCCAATCAATGCATGAAAATATATTATTGGAGTAGTCTCTTCTAGTTATAGATCTTGTGATGGTTCCAATTCTTGGTCTTCTTTCTCTTCACAATCTAGGTAGAATAATTTTCTCTCACCACATTTATGCCCTTTACTTTAATTCCTATCATACTTGAAACATAGTCATTTTTCTCTTATTTCATCCATTTTTTGAGGTGTCAACCTTGTAGGTTAAGTGAGGTTAGAAGAAGGAACATGGTGCTTTCTATAGTTGTTAGTGGCCACCCTTCTAGTAGCCATATTTTTACTTTCAATTTTCCTTTCCACACTAAAAGCATGCTTCGGGGATTTAGATTCCATGAGACACGCCTCATGTTGAATGCTCTCCTTTAAAGTTCCCATAAAAAGATCTAACATATTATCCTCTATAATGTTCTTTACTCTAAGACTCAATCTTTGAAATTGTTGAAAGTGCTATGTATTTTGGACCTCTTTGTTGGAGATTTATCAATTGAATAAATATAACGTGTTTTTGTTAATATCAACATAATGTGCTATCAGTTCATCCATAAAAATGGACCAAGAGACAAGAGAATTATTTTTTCATTTATAGATCCATTGATACCCAACAAATTGATTAGGTTCTAAATATAAGAGTGCAAGAGTTACCTTTTGTAAAGTTGGCACTTGGTGCAAATTAGAGAATTTCTCCATCTAGAATATCCATGTTTTAGGATCTTTACCATCAAACTTCCTCATATCAATCTTGGGAATTAAGTAGTTCTTTAGTCCCAAGTTGAATCCCTAATGTTTCAGATCTTGGAGGGACGAATGATCATGATTTTGGGATTCAATATTCATGCTCTCCAAATGTGTTAAAATCTTCACCATATGTGACTTAGGTTCAACAATTTTGTTCTCCTTATTTTCATGATTTCCTTGGGTCACAATATCACTTTTAAGGAACCTCTCATCTAAGATATGTAATAGAATGGATTCCATGGAATTTTGTAATTATCCCATCTTTTGATCCATCAAAATTCCCATTTTATCTTCAACTTCCATCTTTTGATCCATCCACTTTTCCATCTCTTGATCCATCAAATGTTTCATTTTATCTTCAATTTCCATTTAAAGGATTTCTCAAAAACATGTCAAATCAATCTTTTTCAATATATTATCATTCATGTCATTAACTTGGTTCGTCAATTGGGATACTCTATTCTCTGTCTTTACATTCTTCAAGAGTCATGGATGAGTTCTCTGTAGCTTTAATAGGTATAGAATTTTTTCTACCACCTATTACCATGTGAGACAAGAAGAATATATACTTAGAATTATCCTCTATTTTTCTCTTTAGCCCACCTTTTGAATCACCTCAAATAAATCTTCCAATAAAAAAATATGCAAGTTCCAATTTAACATACCTTTTAAACCCCTGATTTGGAGACTAATTTGTAGGTTGACCTTGTACCTGATATAACTCTAGAACTTCTACACCTATGAGTCTATGCCAATAAAACATTATGATAACTTTCCCAAAACTTGCTGATTTTGACTCTTTTAGAATAACGAACTTGTACAGACTACCAAGTGTCTAGTTTTTAATATCTACTTATAGAATTTTATTTGAAAACATATGATATAATCTATTTAATACAATTATTGATACTCAATTTGAAGCTTTCTAAAATAAAATATAATTGTTTTACCCAAAATACCTATTTAAAGTTAATTATAAAACCAATAAAAAAATATATCTTGAAAAGTATAGTAAACCAAAATTTGAACTTTTTAACAAGAACTCAGCTTTCAGCTTAAAGTTAATTATAAAACCAATAAAAAAATATATCTTGAAAAGTATAGTAAACCAAAATTTGAACTTTTTAACAAGAACTCAGCTTTCAGCTTTGTTTTAATAGGCTCCCAAATATTTTACTATCTTAACTCAATAAAAAATTGTAATGTGATTTTAATATTAATGGTGTACAAAACCCCTTTTGTTTAGTAAGTTGTGAACTAATCAACAAATAAAAATGAAATGTGTGGCAAGCCCAAAAAAGAGATGTGGGGTAAGCAAAAAATTATTATAATAATAATTTAGTAATAAGAAGGTATAAGTACAATCGATTATTAATTTAACCACACAAAACACTATTTAAATGTAAAAAAATGGGAAACAATAATATTTATATTATTGTTTAATGGAAGAAAACATGTGAAGTGTCACCTTATTGACAACTGATTGCAGTAGGTCGGCTCTAATGCTTTCTTTGGGATGGGTCATTTTCTTCCAATGCTCTTTCTAACTTTGACGGATGAAGAAACCTTGCCTCTTTAATGAAAGAGAACAAGCAAGCATTAGGGAAATGACTCGAAGAAATGAAAGAGAGAGAGTTATGGTCTCCAAGTTCATTCGTACATCATAGCCTTGCAATGCTTTCTTCCTCTATAATATATTCCCATGGCTCTCTCTGATAGGAAAAACTAGAAATATTCAAGAATTGGCTCAATTGTGAACTCTCTTCCTCCATGAGATATATCTCATGTGTTAAGTGGACATTAATGGCAATCTAGTGAATGGAGTATGCATAGAAAGACTTTTTTGATCCGTACTTGATTTCGAGTTTTTTAGTAGGCCTATGTGTCTTAAGTGCACCACATAATGTAGACTTTTCCATGTTTCTCATGGATTGCACAATAGTCGAAGGATGTTTTGCATGATTTTCATGGGTGATGCATGAGCACGCTACATGACCCTTCAAATATATAAATTGATATTTTAACCCAACTTAATTAAGTACAAATAGCCATCGATTGATTATATGTGCAAAATTATATGATTTATATGTTAACTGGTGACATCTTTCAGAATGGCCACTTGAATATCATAGGTGAGTAAACTAGAGGTGATAATGACTGCCCCCTGATGTGTGAGGTTAGGAGCATCTTGTATCACTAAAATACATCATATGTTTATTTTCCAAATGCTTTTGTCCTAAAAAGACTAGAGAGAGAAAGAGAGAGTGACCTAAGGAGGGAGGATGACCTAGCAAGAAACAATGAACACTACCTACAAAACCCACAAAGAAGAGGTGATACAAGCATACAATATATTTTACAAATGTCAAAGAAAGTTACAATAGGAGAAATTGGGTGTTTGGGGCTAGATCTGAACACCACTTTCCACGTGCATGAAGATAGCTTCAATTACTAGGAAAAAGTTTTGTTACTAGATGATCTTATGAGGTAAGAATGACACCTTGGTGGGGATGGGTGGGGGCACAGAGAACAACAGTGAGAGAATGGACACAAAGGTGTGGTACTAGAAGATGTGGGGAGTCACTTGAAGGGAATATTTTGTTGGAGGGCTAAAAAATATATTGAACAAAATCCATGCATCTTTAGGTTTCTTCGATTGAATCTAGAACACTACAACTACCAAAGTTTATAAAACTGTAGAACATGATAATGAGATGATTCCAAGCATGGGAGGAATGATCAAGTTAAATAGTGATGAGGAGTAACTCTACCTATCCAAATATTGTCCATTAATGATGTGGATGGGAACTAAGGTACTGAGGAAGTTTCTAAACCAACCCTAGAATAAATGAACTAATGTTGATCGGGGGGAGGCTAATTGGGGATAGGGATTTTGAGGAATCCCTAAGGACAACCATGAGATAAAGGATAAAAAATTAATTTACATAATAGACTTACACTATGACATATGCAGATGAGTTAGCGAATGAATAGGAGACTCTAGGCTTCCCTTAAATGGAGCACTGATGATGATTCACCTAGGTAATGACCATAAACCAAGCTAACATAACATGACCATGTGTTGAGATGTGAATACTTGAATGATGACATATGTAAAAGGTGTACTAGTAACCAAGTGGATGTAGAAAAACTTAAGGCATTATGAGACGATTAATATATGGTAGATATAACTCTCATGAACCCTAATGATGAAGCTAATAAGATAGGATGAGTGGGATGTAATGGACCAATATATTTCTCATAAAGAAAATTCTCTCAAATTATATTAAGAATATAATTTTTACATCATCTCGCAGAAAAAGTTTTAGGGCAGCCAATGTTGCAATTTAACTGCTCAGGCAATCTAGAAATCAGAAGGTACTGGAAACTAATTACATCAGTTCTGAGCACAAAAGCCTCCTCCGAATACTACAAGAAAATGAAATATCACTGTACCTGAAACCAAGGTTCATAGATACATCCCACAAAGAAAAACATTCAAAAAGAAAACAGAGGAATACATAGCCTTTTAGTAAATTTCCAAAAACTGATGCAGTCCTTCACTCACACCATCCCAGTAGTAGTATGATAGTCTTCACTCACTCAGACCAATATATTTCAAGTAGACATGGTTGACTCGATATATTTTTTGTAATCGAGGGTGACAAGTATTGCTTCCATAAAAGATATATTTGTTGAAGATGGATTAATCTAAGGATCGATGTTCCGCTTGTTTTTGGTTTTTGAATATTTTCCAGATGTTTTTTATATTATTCTTTTCAAAAAGAATAAAATAATCGAGATATAATATATGTTTTATATAATATAAAAATATATATATATATATATATATATATATATATATATATATATAACATTTATTATATATGTTTTATATACAATAGAAACAAGGAGACATGTGTACAAAAATGAGACCAAGCAATTTTGACTTATATGTGTGGGAAGAATAATGATAGATGGAAGCAACTAGGGGTGGGGCACAATAGTAGTTTTCTTGATAGGATAATGAATGGTGGTACAAAATGTAGATGTTTTATGGTTCATGGAGTATTTAAAATAATAAATCATAAAGAATATGAATTGATCCAAATTTGGGGGGAAAATAGGCCATCATAATGATAAGAGGAAATTATGAGGCTTTCTCTATGATGTAGACCTTACACACTCCCTGGAAGAATTGGCATGGGTGCCAACATGTGACGTGATATTAAACTAGGGAAACCCATGTAGGTGGATTACTACCACCTAGCAAGAGATTTATGTAAATGGAATGGTGAGGCTACTTACTAAGATGAGGAGCACCCTAAAGGGAAATACTAAGGGATCAAATAGGGAAAATGCAACATAGGCATAGGGGATATCACATCTAAATTCTAGTTTGAATACACATACTTGAAGGGTTGGTGATGGGCCCTAGTTGAAAGGGTATGACAAAATGACTCCTAGATAAAACACTTGCATGCATGAAACAAATACCATGGTGTGAAAGTAATCATGAAAACAAATCCAATGGAGCAAATGGAGTAAAAGATGGGGTTCATGAGCCCATCACTAGTGATAAAAAAAAATGGGGAAAATGGATTCCAGGTGAAGCACCTACACAGAAGAAATGGATCCCATAGCATGAAAGAGCTCAAGAAAATGAATCCATCAAAGTGAATGACAAAAAAATGGAGCTTCTCAACTCTCATATGAGCTAAAAAATAATTAGGGTAACTCTATAAATATGGCTAAGCATGCAAATTGAGAATCATTTGCGAGAATCATTGGCTACACGATTAAATCATGCACCCATATTACTAGCATGGTGCATGGTGGTGTGATTGTTTGTGATATAGTCGCATTAATGGAACACCAGATATATATAATGCATGTGCAATGCTGACAAACATTTCCTTTCATTATTTTGGAAATATTTAAGAAAAGACTTTCATCACTTGGAGAGATCAAGAGTATGATGAGCTCTAGATGGTGGTGAGTCGTGATCTAATTGTGTGTACAGAGATAACAAGGTATATGATCTTTAATTTTTTTCTACCCATTGATGTAGTCCAATGAGTGGGGTTTTTAAGACATTATCTAAATGTGGTGATCATATGGGGGATATTTTGACATGAAGAGTCAACATATAGAGCTAACCATGTCTAATATCTACTTATTGACTTTCCTAACCATTAGGGGAATGGGGGAAAAGATTCACCCCATCTTGGCGAGGTGAAGAACATCAACCAATTGGTGGCAGAGCATTTCCAAGATGCCTCAACAAAGTTGGATGGAGCCATATAGATCACATAGAATAGGTCCCAAGGGATGAGGACCATTGTGAAAACAATTTTTCAGTTGTTAGAATCTCATGTCACTCATCATATCTAAGGTGGGTATATGTGCATGGTGGAGTAGGTGCTTGGGAGGACCCTCTTTGCATGGAAACCTAGTAGTATGGGTAGATTTGACCCATTACTTTCAATGTGGTAGGGGGTGATTTTTCTTTTGGATCCCTCCTATGCTCATTTTTCCATGAGCAAGTTCCTTCACTCTGCCTACAACATGTGATCAAGGATGGAAGCCCGTGGGAGCCTAGGATGCACCTATGTTGTGAGTTGATGGCCCACCTAGGTGGTGGAGGGGAAGGTTAGTACTTTATACTATGGCTTTTATCTTTCTAGTATTACAAACCCATGGTGTTGTTGGAGTACCTCTATGCCAAGATGAACTACTAAGTAGACATAGAGCTTCTAAACTCTCTTGATAATGGTTGGGGGTCTATATGTTAATGATATTGTATGGTTTGTTAATGTTTACACTATCATAAATGGTCAATTAAATATCTACTTCATATTTTT
The DNA here is from genome assembly GCA_009831015.1 of Picea engelmannii. Taxonomy (NCBI): domain Eukaryota; kingdom Viridiplantae; phylum Streptophyta; class Pinopsida; order Pinales; family Pinaceae; genus Picea; species Picea engelmannii. The sequence goes on along the minus strand of ML794917.1, from coordinate 192,740 downwards.
ATGCACGAGATACTGACACACATTTTTTTGGGTGCAAATATGGGACCAATGGGATCAACAACCATAGCAACAAGGCTACTAGTAGAAGTGGCAATAGGAAGACAACAATGAGGCAATAATGAAAATGAGGCAAACCATGTTTCCAAACAACCTCATTGGGATGAAAACATGGAAACTAAGAGGACACTAACATCAAATATATGACGATGAAAGATCTAGGTGTTTTCAGGGGTCATCACGTAGGGATAATAGGCCCTTGATGACGAGGTTACAGATGAATGCACTAAGATCTCAATGGAGTGTCACTCTGTTATGAGGATGAATGTGGTGGCAAGTCATGTAGTGCATGACCAAGCCAAAGCTTGGGTGGGTTGGGCTATTGATTCCTCTCCTATGGAATATGTACAATCCTTGGGAATACTCTCCCCACCATAGTAGTGGGAGGGTTATGTGTATAGGTGATGTGTAATGTACCTAGGGAGGATAATATGGGGTACATTGTGGGGTACCTAAGGGGATAATGAATATAATGTGGCCATAATATTGGAATAAGCCCACTATGCAATAAAAAGGAAATAATAGGCCCATTATGTAATTAAAATGAAATAATATAATAATAAGGGGTAGCTGGCATAAAACCCATATGAATACTCATGAGAAAGTATAAATACACATGAATATCATTGTATTGGATATGTGTTAGATTGTGTTGTCTTGTATCAAGCATGGCTTTTGGAGTGATTCCTTCCATAAGGAGTATGTGATGGTGTTACCCTACCTTAAGGGTTTTCTCTACAATTCTCTTGTGTTGATTATTTTATGTGAATGATTTGGTTTCTTCTTGAAGTGAAGGATTTGTCTTCTAAATTATATTTTCATATCTAAGGTACATAACATGATGCCTCATTTTGTAGATCACCTAGTATAGATATGTGCCCTGATGGGGGAAGACATATTTTATTGTAAACCTCATACACACACACACACACACACACACACACACACACACACACACACACACACACACATGGATTTTTGTTTATATGGTTTATGTGCACCTGTGGTGATGAAAAATGTGTGTGTTGATTTCATTTACATGTTGGATGAATATCATGTGATGACATATGTACATGTTGTGTGATTTCTTTATCTTACTTGTAAAGAATCAATTTGATAAATGACAATCTAGACAATGGTTTTTAATGATATCTACAAATTAATTGTGAATTCTAGGAACATGCATGAATGTGATGGTACCAAAAATCTATGACAAAAGCCTAACTTGTAGATTGTTTCTAAAAAGACATAGATCACACATGTTGTATAAAAGTTATTGAATTGTTTAACAAGGAGATGGGATTCAAGATGGACATTGCGATGGTGGATACAATGTTGGATTGCATCAACAAGTAATCCAACCACAACATCATACTTTACTTGATTTTTGGTGTTCGAGCCCAAGCAAATGTCACTTGAGTGGAGCCATGTATTCATGGGTGGGTAAATACCACATGCGTGTGGTGTTATTTATTAGAAAATTGGAAGATTTAGAGTAGAAACCATATAATATACCTAGATTTATTGCAGAAATGATATATTATAACAACAATGGCAATAAAAGAACTGGAATACCACAAAATGTTATACCTTTATTGATAAGAGAAATGTTCACTTGCATCTTTAAGGGGGCAACCTCTAATTGAGCAAAACTCTTATTACGATATACTTCACAAGAAATCTCGTTACATTGCCTATACTTCACATCATGTATTTGCAAATACATGATATGTTTTAGCATTATCTACAATCGAGTGAATAGCTGAAGCTGTTGTTATCACTGTAATGAAAGAAAAAATAATAATATTTAACCAATGCCATATTTTTTCTGCCAAGGAAATGTTTTGTCCTTTCACCTATACAAAATTTGTAATCAACAATTAGCTATATTATAATTATTGTTTCTTTAAATTAATAAATATAATAAATACAATAATCACAATTATTACTTACGAGCTAAATGTATCTTACCTTTAAGTATATGAGACTTGGAAATATAAAAGTTAGTGGAGTGACACATAATGAGCCAGATAAATTCACGAAGTCTCCTAGGAATGGCATCATGGCAGCAATAAAAGTACTCGTAGTAAAAAATGATGAACGAAGGATGAAGCGGATGAAAACATTATGTGGAGAAAATATTTTCTCATCTAAGCGAGAAAATCTTGTGTCAAGGGTCTCATGTATAGGAGCACAAAACATCTGCATGCAACCATTCAAAAATTAAAAACTATTACGAACTCATTAAAATACATCAATATCCAAAAACAAGTTAGTTATATATATATATATATATATATATATATATATATATATATATATATATATATATATATTTTCAAATGAATAATTTATATTGAATAATGAATAATAAGTTATAATATTCTATTTTGAATATTATAACTTATAACAAATGAAGTGGCTTTAATATTTTCATTTTAAAGTATATACATATGTGGTTTTAATAAAATAGAGCACAAAACTCCTTTGTTCAATAAGTTGTGAATTAAATAATAGACAAAAGTGAGATGTGGGACAAGCACAAAATCAATATAATAATGACTAAGCAATACGAAAGTATAAGTATAATCAAATTATTAATTTAACCATACCAAACATCATTAAATGCAAAAAAAAAAAAAGGGAAAGCAACAATACTTATATTATGGCCCAATGGAAAGGAAAAAACATGAAGTGTCACTTTATGAGAGATAATGGTAGTGGTAGGCTGCCATGTTTTCCTTGGGATGGGTCATTTTCTTCTAATGCTTTGTCTAACTCTGAAGAAACATTGCCTCTTTAATGAAAGGATATAGAAAAGTATGACATAAAGGATATAGAAAAGCATGACAAAACATTGAATGGAAGAAATGAGAGAGAGAGTTATGGTTTCCAAGTTCATTCATCCATTGTAACTTTGCAATATTTTCCTCCTATATAATACAACCCCATGGTTCTCTTTTATAGGCTAAACTAGAAATATTTAAGAATTGGATCAATTATGAACTCTCTTCCTCCATGAGATATATCTCATATATTAGATCGACATTAATGGAAATCTAGTGCATGGAGTAGGCCTAGAAACACTTCTTTGATATGTACTTAGATTTGAGCTATTTGTTAGATGTTCACTTTTACAGAGCAATTTGGTTTACCAGTATATTTATATCTTCTTTCATATTAGCATTTATATCATGTACTAAAAAAAAGAGCAGCAGTAACAAGCACAAGAAGACACAAGAATTTATCCTGGAAAAACCTCAAATGGGGGAAAAACCCATCCAAACTTTCTTAGAGAGAGTCCGTCCAAACAAGTCTAGCCATGAACCAACATATAAACCCTAGCACAATGGCTAGCTAAAGATACAACCATAATTACCACCCCAACTGCAATAGAAACACCATACAAGAGTAGCGCACGTCTACCAAGGGTAGCGCACAAGAGAGAGTTACCACAAAGACTAAACAATAAGAAACTTTTTCCACTACAGTTGTTGCGTCACCTTCCTCAAACTTGTGCCTTCCTTTTCTTTATATGAGAGAGTGTGAGTGAGTGTGTCAAATGAACCAAGGCACCTTGATATTTATAGTCTTCTTGACCTCCTTACTGGGTAGACTTCTCCTCTGGGATGGTGTCACTTCATTATTATGTATTCTTATGGGACGACTTCTCTTCTTGGGTATTTCCACATTTTTTCAATGGTTCTCTTTCTTTCAGAATCTTCTTCTCATCTAAGAAAGGTCATCTAGGAGAGAAAGTACATCCTGCATCTACCAAACATCAACACTCCCTCTTAGCTAGGGAGGTATATTTCATGATGTCTTCTTCTGGTAGTCCATTGACTACTCTGCAATCAACTAGTAGAACAAAACTACTACCATGCCATTGGTAGCTCGAATCATCAATCCCAGTCTCCATGACTATGTTGCAATCAAACAATAGCACACAACTACTTCTAAGAGGTCTGGTAGTCTCCATGGAAATCAACTAGTAGCACACAACTACTACAATGCCATCCAAACTGTTGCCAAGTCATAGTAGTACACAACTATTTTCTAGTGGTACATAACCACCATAGTAGCACACAACTATTTTCCAGTGACAGACAATCATCGCCAATGGTACACAACCACCGTAGTAGCACACAACTAATGTACATTGACACACATTCACCGCCAATGGTACACAACCACTGTAGTAGCACACAACTATTGTCCAGTGACACACAGTCACCGCCAGTGGTACACAACCACTGTAGCAGCACACAACTATTGTCCAGTGACACACAGTCACCGCCAGTGGTACACAACCTGTTGGACACACCGACTACATTGAGAGGGGGGGTGAATAGTGTAGGGCTCTTTTTCCCAAAACTTCCCTCTTACACAAAACTCATTAGTTAGCAATCACCATTAACTCATTACTCATTGTTGTCATTTATAACCAGTTAAATGTGAACACATATCAACAACATATATCAACAAAATATCATCAACAAATCATCACCACAAGGAACACAAAGAACACATGATGTATGTACAATTTTCTTTTTATTACGGACTACAACCCTTGGGGTTTTTCAGCAACAACTGAATAGAGTACAACTCTACATGAGCACCAACTCTATAATGCAAGACTCAGCTTACACCCTGAGCACCAATTGAGATGAGGCAATAATCCTCAATAGATATCAATATGTCACAGGTACACGACCTGTCGGTAGTGAAAAGCATGTATGTACATGCCCTACCACTAGTACAACCTACATATGTACGTGGCCAGTCTATACTACAACCTACGTATACTTCTGAGAAACTAGGGTTTTGCTTTTCTTCACACACTCAGATCCTCTGCAACCTGCAATCACATTCTCTTCTGTCTTCCACTGTCCAAACTGACCCACAGCCAGTCACAACACATCCAATCTCTCCAACAACTTACTCATGCTACTCAACCATACAATATGAATGCTACTCAATCATGTATAAGAAATCAACATACGATATCAATCATATCAACACTGAATCATAAGAGTGTTGCTCACTCCATCAATCAACACAAACCACATCACAACAACCATACCAAGAATGCCTTAAGAATTCACCACACAATAAACAATAGTATCCATCAAGACAACAATATAACCATATCAGAGTCTCAATGACAGATCTGAGCCCATAGAATGCATATATGGAACCTGCTTCTGTCTTCAAGATCCTGTCATCAGCTCACACACCAATCTTCATGACTTCATCCAATGTATGTGCCATGTCTTCATACAACCCGCGTATGTACGCTCCCTAATCCACTACAACCCGTGTATACCTCATAAACTAGGGTTTCTGAACCTCCGATGTTTTTTTCATCATGATCTCAGACATGCCGAAACTTTGATGCGTTCATGAGATCCTCCATACCCTCTCTCTCTCTCTCAGAATAGATCTTCAATCATGCTCAAGAGATACACACAAAAGATACAATTCAAAAGAGACCCTTGCCTCTTATTTATACTCTTCACCTTCTAGGTCACTTAACCCATTTCTAGGTCACTTAACCTATTTTCCTCATTTTAGGATTAACCACTTTCCATAATTAGAAAGTTCTCCATTACTTTATTATTTAAATATTCCTCCTCGATTTTGTCACCTCACTTTATTATTTAAATAATCTTCTTTGATTTTGTCACTTCTCTTTATTATTTAAATAATCCTCCTTGACTTTGTCACTTCAATTTATCATTTAAATAATAATTTCTTCTATGCAAGCTCTTTGACTTCTTTGACCTTTTGGGGCTTCAAGCCTACATATGAGGGTCCTCCATCTTCGTAAGTCCATAACTCTCAAACCATGAGGAGTTATGTAACATTCCACATACCACTGGAAATGGCATGACAAGAACTATCCATCTAGGATAGTTTTACCAAGATCTTTATTGATCTTCATCTCATTATTTCATATATAAGCATGGGTTCTCCAACCATACTTCAAGGATAACTCAATCATAAAGTGTCTTCCCATGAGGGATTTCACCATAAGGGGACCACTTTGGAGTTCATCCATCAACCATGATAAGACAATAATGATTCATCTTTACATCCATTCAACAATGCATCATATACAAATGATACCACATCGATCCATCTTCATCTAAGCATCATATCATTGACATCATATGATTATGATTCCACTTGACATCTATCCATTGTCATCAAGGATAATACATATTACATCAATCATCAATCAATCAATCCTTTGGCATCAATCAATCCCTTGACATCAATCAATCACTTGACATCAATTAATCAAACCTTTGGCATCAATGACAACCTGATCCAACAATATCCCCCTTTGGCATTGATGGCAATACCAACATTGATTCCAACACCAATCATTGATGTCAACATGTATACAAGGCATGCTTTGCATCAATAGTCATCAATCACATCAATGTGACTATGTCTCCCCCTTTGACATCAATGGCAAAGGGTCACTCTCCCCTTGGGGTTGCTCCCCCTTTGACTATCTCTCCCCCTGTCTGAATGCCTTTGATCTTCCTTTGAATAATATCTCCCCTTTTGAACAAGGGATCTCATTCTAATGTAATGTTAAAGATACATCGCTCATACTCCCCTTGTGACCATCGCTCCCCCTGGAATTATGCCTCTATCCTCTTTCTTCAAATATAGGGCTCTTTCCTAGTATGTATATGATAAATATCTCCTCCTAGAATCATGGGAAGAAGAATGACTCCCCCTATGGGTATGTCTCCCCCTATCTTCTCTGCAATATGAATCAACATGCTACTGCTGCAATATGCTTATGCTGCAAATGCCACTGCTCAATTGGATCATAGAACAACCACTCTTTCTATGACGATCCTTGGACCTATCCATGCATCAAAACTCGTGTTATACCATGAAACAAAAAATATGTCAATAATGGATAATTATGAATAAAGAATCATCCAAGTACATCATGTACCAAATTGTGTGCCCACCATGCACAACATCCATGTACATCAACACCATACAATGTGCCATAAGATATCATCAATGGAGTGTATCAACCATATGCCTCTACCAACATGCAAACCATGTGTATATGCCAATATGAAAACCATGTGCATATACCAATGTGCCAACCATGTGCATCTACCAACATGCCAAACAAGTGTCATATCACTCATGATATGTCTCCTCCATGAACCAAGTACCACATCCATCAAATGTCTCATGTATCAAGGTATATGCTAATCAATTAATACCAATGTTGTAATTTTATCCAAGTACTCATCATCCAAACATATACCATCTATGAGTGTACCAAACATGCACATCAACATGTATCACCACTTGTACCAAGCAAGTACATCAACCATGCACCAATGCAACAAAAAAATGAATCCTCATCAAACACCATCATAAAACATGTGCCAATCAAACTGCTAGTAGGTGCCTCTACCAATGTGTTGGAAGTGTACTAATCATGCATCAACTATAGATCAAACTATGACTCATCAATTATGTACAACATGATCACCTCATTAACTCACCAACTGCATGTTCCAATATGTAGTCCAACCATATGTCAAATGCATGCACCAAGATATTAAAAAATGCTTCAATAATACATCATAAGATATATCAATGAAACTCAAATGTGTACCGACCATGTACACCAGCAGATCATCATCAATCCTCCATTCACTACAACAAATACTAAGCATCCAACAATACATGCACTAGTAGTATGCTTCAAATAGATCAATGACATCTCTAGCTAGCATCATCATGATATATCACATAACCAAGGTGCCATAACTTCACTGCTGTAACCAACATTGTTCTTCAACAGAAAATGCCTCAATCCATACTCATGGGTTAGTGCCATGCATCCAAGATGGCCTTTCATTATTTTTGTCATCACTTCACATAATCCAATATAGAATCATGAAAACCTACACCAAACAATATCAAAACCTGCAACAAACCATGTCAGAGCCTGCAACATAGAGTTATACCATCACAACAGTATGCAACCCATGTGCATTTCATTTTTCCCAAGGCTTTACCACATATACGCGGCCTACTGCATAGACAGCTCGTGTATGTACATGACCTATTCAAGGTCAGAGAGCGTATGTACGTGATTGTTACCATTGCCACCCGTGTATGCTTCAGTAGATGACACACTTGAGCTTCCCTCAAGAATTCCATATGCTCTGGGTGTTCAGTATTCTTTACCCACTTTTGAAGGTGTCCCTGCTTCTGATAACTTGAGCTTTGAGCTTCCATATTTTCAAAGATGTCTCCCTTCCTTACTTCATTCCTTCTTCTAGTCATGCTATGTGAAGTCCTCATCATAGACTTTATTCTTTTGTTCCAACACTCCTGGGATTTGTGGCCAAATCCACTACAACTGCACCATCTCATGTTGTTACAGTGAACAACAATGTATCCTACTTGATCACATCTCCAACACCTTATGGTGTTATGAAATCTTCCTTCATTTCTCCTTGCATAAGATCTGCACTCCAAATATTTGTGACCATATTCATTACATGAATAACATTGACCATGAAAAATGCTTTCATACCTTTGCTTTGATGTCCATCTTCTTTGAGGTGTAAGGATGGATTCTTGATGTATTTCTTGCTTTGTTCTTTTGAAACTTTCATTGCCTTGTGTAGATGGTTGATTTGCAACATTGTCTTCATCCTTTGAGGGACTTACCTCATGCTTCTTTGAGGTGCTTGCTTCAACATGTGTAGCTTCTCTCTTGTGTCCAAGACCTAATTTATCATATGGTGATCTTTGACTTTCCAAGATCTCATTCAAGATTTGTGAGCTATTCAAGAATTTGTTTGATTTCTCTACCTTCTTTCTAAGGTCAACAACTTCAGCTTATAACTTATGACATGACTCTTCCTTTTCATTTATTTGATTCTTTAATAGTTCCTCTACCCTTTTGGCTTCTTCAATTTGAGTCTTGAGATGAATAATAGTTTCAAGACTTTTGCTAATCTCATCATCTACCTTCATATCTTCTTTTTCATTCTTTAGTATTGTGATCTCTTCTTCATTTTCTTCTAATTGAGTCTTATTACTCTCTTCTTGTTCCTTGAGCATTTCCCTTAACTTCAAGATGTGCCTTTTACTCCTCCTAAGAAACTTCTTAGTGTTATCCGAAAGATAGATATAGTTTATATAATAATGGTCATTATTATATTCATATAAACCATCTTCAACTTTCTTTTGAATTTCTAATAGATATTCTTCTATTCTTTCCATGGGATAACTACCATCAAACTCTACACAAACTATTTCTAGATTTTCTTCTTCACTTGTAGAGAAAAATTCAACATCGTCACATTTTGAATCATTGAAATCAAGAGTCTTTGGAGATTATTTACCTTCATTTGAAATACCTTCGAGATCTTCCTTTTTGCCAACATTATCACATGATTCTTTGCTTTCATTTGAAATGTCTTCAAGATCTTCATTTGTGCTAACATCATTACTTGATTCTTTGTCTTCATTTGAGATGTTTTCAAGATCACATTTAGAAATAATGCATTCAATATTTTTTGGAGATTCTTTACCTTTAATGATCTTGATGGAGTGGTCTTCAATATCTTCCTTCTTTTTCTTTCTTTGATATGTCTCCTCTAGCTTTAGCCATAGATCCTTGGTGGAAGTGCATTGTCCCATGCTCTCTTTGATAGGGCTTGAGAGTCCACTAAGAATTGTCTTGAGAGCTAATGCATCATTCTTCTTTCCTTCCCTTTGGGCTGCAAACTTTGACTTGTTCTTCAAGGAAACTGATCCACCAATGGCTGCCTTCCAAATACCCGCTCCCATTTCCTTCAAATGTACTCTATCTCTATTCTCCAAGTAGAATAGTTTTCCTCATCAAGGATTGGAACTTCATCATCCATTTGTGTGTCCATAGATCTCCTCCAAGATTGTTAAGGCTTATAGTGAAGGCCTGCTATGATACCAATTGTTAGACACACCGACTACACTGAGAGGGGGGGTTGAACAGTGTAGGGCTCTTTTCCCAAAACTTCCCTCTTACACAAAACTCATTAGTTAACAATCACCATTAACTCATTACTCATTGTTGTCATTTATAACTAGTTAAGTGTGAACACATATCATCAATATATCATAAACAAATCATCACCACAAGGAACACAAAGAACACAAGATGTATGTACAATTTTCTTTTTATTACGGACTACAACCCTTGGGGTTTTTCAGCAACAACTGAATAGAGTACAACTCTACATGAGCACCAACTCTATAATGCAAGACTCAGCTTACACCCTTAGCACCAATTGAGATGAGGCAACAATACTCAACATATATCAATTTGTCACAGATACGCGACCTGTCGGTAGTGCAACACGCGTATGTACGTGCCCAACCAGTAGTAGAGCCTGTGTATGTACGTGGCCAGTCTATACTACAACCTCTATATACTTCTGAGAAACTATGGTTTTTCTTTTCTTCACACACTCAGATCCTCTACAACCTGTAGTCACATTATCTTCTATCTTCCACTGTCCAAACTAACCCACAACCAGTCACAACACATCCAATATCTCCAACAATTTACTCATGCTCCTCAACCATACAATATGAATTCTAATAAATCATGTATAAGCAATCATCATACTATAGCAATCATATCAACACTGAATCATAAGAGTGCTGCTCACTCCATCAACCAACACAAACCACATCAAAACAGCCATACCAAGAATGCCTTAAGCATTCACCACACAATAAAAAGTAGTATCCATCAAGACAACAATATAACCATACCAGAGTCTCAGTGACAGATCTGAGCCCGTAGAATGCAGATCTGAAACCTGCTTCTGTCTTCAAGAGCCTGTCATCAACTCACACACCAATATTCATGACTTCATCCACTGTATGTGCCCTGTCTTCATATAGCCCACGTATGTACACTCCTTGGCCCACTACAACCCGTGTATACCACAGAAACTAGGGTTTTTGAACCTCTGAGATATTTTTGTCATGATCTCAGACATGCCGAAACTTTGATGCGTTCATGAGATCCTCTGTACCCTCTCTCTCTCAGAATAGATCTTCAATCATTCTCAAGAGATACACACAAAATATACAATTCACAAGAGACCCTTGCCTCTTATTTATACTCTTCACCTTCTAGGTCACTTAACTTATTTTCCTCATTATAGGGTTAACCACTTTCCATAATTATAAATTTCTCTATTACTTTATCATTTAAATAATCCTCCTCGATTTTGAAACCTCACTTTATTATTTAAATAATCTTCTTTGATTTTGTCACTTCTCTTTATTATTTAAATAATCCTCCTTGACTTTGTCACTTCACTTTATCATTTAAATAATCACTTCTTCTATGCAAGCTCTTTGACTTCTTTGACCTTTTGGGGCTTCAAGCCTACATATGAGGGTCCTCCATCTTCGTAAGGCCATAACTCTCAAACCATGAGGAGTTATGTGACATTCCACATACCACTAGAAATGGCATGACAAGCACTATCTGTCTAGGATAGTTTCACCAACAGATTTACTGATCTTCATCCCATTATTCCATATATAAGCATGGGTTCTCCAACCATACTTCAAGGATAACTCAACCGTAAAGCGTCTTCCCGTGAGGGATTTCACCATAAGGAGACCACTTTGGAGTTCATCAATCAACCATGATAAGACAATAATGATTCATCTTTACATCCATACAACAATGCATCATACACAAATGAGACTGCATCGATCCATCTTCATCTAAGAACCATATCAATGACATCATATGACTATGATTCCACTTGACATCTATCCATTCTCATCAAGGATAATACATATTACATCAATCATCAATCAATCAATCCTTTGGAATCAATCAATCACTTGACATCAATCAATGGCATCAATCAATAACTTGACATCAATCCTTGACATTAATTAATCAAACCTTTGGCATCAATGACAACCTGATCCAACACAACCATTGTAGTAGCACACAACGACTGTCTAGTGATACACAATCACCACCAGTGGTACACAACCACCACAGTAGTACACAACTATTGTCCAGTGATACACAATCACCGCCAGTGGTACACAACCAACTACCATAGTAGTACACAACTATTGTCCAGTGATACACAATGACCGCTAGTGGTACACAACCACCATAGTAGTACACAACTATTTTCCAGTTATACACAATCACTACCATAGTCTCACGACTATGGAGAAATCTACTAGTAGCACACAACTACTAGAATGTTGTCCAATAGCACACATATATTTCCATAGTATTACGACTATGTTGTGATGTTTCTCCTATCCCAATAGTCTTATTCACACCCAATCCACTGGGAAAGACTACGAACATAGCCCCAAGGCTACGCCATGGTCCAATACCACAAGTGTTATTCACACCTAGCCACCTCACATGGTGTAGGCAAGACTTGTACCCAACTGTGCATTACTCCCCCATTCACCTCACATGGATGATCTGAGAAACCCTTGGCCAAAGGGGTTAGCCAGATGGAGGAGAAATATCACATCTCCCTCTCAATGAGAGTGGACATTCTGCATCACACCAAGCTTGTCTCTAAAGTACTCATATTTCACTCTAGAAAGAGGTGTGGTGAGAATGTTTTCTATCTACCCATATGTGGATATGTATTAGAGCTCCACAACACCTCTCTGCACCATGTCTCAGATGTAATGGTATTTTATCTCTATATGCTTTGACTTTTCATGAAGGACATGATTCTTTGAAAGCTTCACACAACTTTGATTGTCACAATGTATCAAAGTTTGCTCCAACTCTAGATCAAATAACCCTACAAAAAACTTCTAAAGCCACACTACTTCACGGCTTGCAACACTAGCTGCAATATACTCTGCATATGTTGTACTAAGTTCCACTAACATTTGCTTCTTGCTTAAACATGAGATCATACCTGATCCCAAACTGAAGCAACATCTAGATGTGCTTTTCCGGTCCATTGCACTCCCTACCCAGTCAAAGTTTGTATAACCCTACAACTTCACATCTCCATCCGAGACATATCTTAATCCATATCCAAATGTACCATGTAGGTACTTCAACACATATTTTGCAACTATCCAATGTAAATGTCTAAGATAAACCATGTACTGACTAAAAGTGTTCCGAACATAACATATGTCTGGCATGGTGTTAACCAGGTACATCAAGGATCCAATCAATTATCTATACATAGTGGGATCCACTAAATTTGAAGATGAATCACTCAAGAGCTTCAAATTCGTCATCATAGGTCTGGCCATGGACTTGCAGTCCATCATCCCAAATCTCTGTAGGATCTCAACAATATATTTTCCTTGGCTAAGGAAAATCTCATCTGACCTCTACCACACCTCCACTCCCAAGAAATAATGCATCTGACATAGATCCTTCATATTGAACTCTGAAGTGAGGTCCCTCTTGCACCTAGCTATGCGATTCTCATCTCTTGTTAGAAACAGGTCATCCACATATAGGACCTGTTAGAAAAAGAATTTGCACTAGAAAATTTGGTTATTTTTACGATCTATTTTGTAGCACTGGTGAATTAAGAGATTCTGTAGTGCCAGCTTCCTCAAGCACCAAGACCGAGAGCCAAGCACACCTATCATCAACACAAGAAACATGTTATAAACTCCATGCACACATTAAATAGAAAGCTTATGTGAATGGAGACTTTCCTAAAACGGAGGAGGTGCGATACTGAATTTGCAGAGTTATTTCAGCGATGGCGCTACAGAATCATCTATGCAGTATGTTCTGCGATTTTGCTACCTTATATGCTACGAAAACTCCAAAGCTGAAATTAACGGTGGCACTACAAATTCCGCATGATTGTGTCACAGTGGCGGTACCAAATCCACATAGTTGAATTCATGATGGGCACTACCAATTTCACAGAGGCTAATTCAGGATGGATGCTACAAAATTTCACACAGGATCGACGCTACTAAATTTGCAGATTTATTTCAGCGATGGCGCTACATAATCATCTATGTAGTATGTTATATGATTTTGCTACCTTATATGCTACGACAACTCATAAGTTGAACTTAACGGTGGCGCTACAAATTCCATAGAGGCTAATTCAGGATGGACGCTATAGAATTGCACATAGGATCGACGCTACGAAATGTGCAAAGTTATTTTGCAAGGACGCTTCTGCCAGTTTTGAGTGTTTAACTTAAAACTCGAATTATGAAAAAATGATAAGGTATTTTTGAAAACTAGAGGAGGTTTTTGTTCACCACATACCTGTTGGAGTTACTTCACACACACCTAGGATTTATTTTTCCTAAGGTTATTCCTTGTTTATTATTCATAATTAGTCATTATCCAGTCTCCTATATTTTAGGGGAGAATATTCCACTTGGAGAGTATTCTCTTTCAGTTAACACTTTAGTTTGACTAGTTGAGTTGAGTTTAGATGTTGCATTGGTTTTGTCACCATGAAACATTAGGATCATCACAAAATCACTACTCTTTGTCCAGTTAGTTAACTGAAGACTAGTTGACTAGTTAACTCAGCTAGGTGGCAGTTCACTCCCGTAACTGCCTGAGAGACTAGAATAGGTGGAAGTTTACTCTTGTAACTATTGGTGTGTGTCCAAATCACTCTAGACCACCACTATGCCTCATCAGTTACTCATGTATCCTATATCTATTGTAAATTATTCACTCTTTATGTGTGGAATACAGTTAATGAGAATTCTTCCATTCTTTCTATCTTGCTTCTTCTTTCTCAATTTCTCTCTGCAAATGTGTGTAGTATTTTCTAGCTAGATCTATTATGTGCAGGTTCAACACATTTACATGGTATCAGAGCCAACGTACTGCTAAGAAAAAGATACACCAAATCATTTTTTGCAGGTACAAAAGATTGAAGACAACAAAAGATGGATTATTCGCCAGAAATACTTCTCACGCCTCACAACTATTTGGAATGGAAGCCAAAAATTCTGCTTCATATTAGATGTAGAGGCTTGTACCAAATAACTATGGAAATGGAAGTAGAGTCTGATTCTGTCGATGAGAAAAATGACTTTCTCAATAGATAAGATATGGCCATAGGAAGTATAGGCATGTCTGTTTCTCCCGAACTTTTCCATCAAGTATATAAAGAATCACAAGGATTAACTCAAAATGAATTATGGACCAGATTGGATGTTCCATTTGGGAATAAAGAATATTGTGAAGATTTCATGCAGGAGGTCGAATAAATAGAGCCAGAAGAGAAGCCATCAGAAGATCAAGCCTCTTATTATGAAGAGTCTTCTACAAAAGTTTTTGCAGAAATTTGTATTCCATTAATTGAAAATGATGTCTACTCCATTTCAGAATTATTTTATGAAATTCATGTGGAATATATATGTCATGCATCTCAGGAGTCACATGCAGACACTGTTGCATGCACCATGCATGCATCTCAGGAGACAAAAAGGGAGCCTCTCACATAAGATTGCATTATGATATTTTATAAGAAACATTTGCAGAAACAAATTGGATATTTGAATTCCTCTCGGAAAAATATCCAATTTCAAAAAACAAATTGTCCGAAACGGAGTCCAGAAAGTGAAGTTATGATCGTTTTAAAATCAACAAAATTTCAACATTTTTCTGGAAACGGCCGTATGGTTTTCAAAATTTCATCCAAAATTTATTTGGATATTATTCATTACAAGAAGATAAAGTGGATATGTGTGGGAATACCAATGATGCATATACTTCATCAGATCCATGCAGACATCTACATCTTCAACAAAATCTTCAAAGAGCACAAACTTACACAATTGCAAGGTCTTCTTGGAGTGAAGGACATGGTTGCTTAGCAACTGCCTTTTGTTCCTTAGCATTTTTTATTTTGTGCATTGTAATTTGAGGGGGGGTTTTGTTCCCATGAGGTTTTCCCTCTTTCCTTGTTTAGTTCAGTGTATCTTTTGTATTTGGGTACCTAACATGGCCTTGTAGCCGGGACCCATTCTTTATTTTCACCATAGTGATGTTCAGGGGGGGTGTTGAAGTTACTTCACACACACCTAGGATTTATTTTTCCTAAGGTTATTCCTTGTTTATTAATCATAATTAGTCATTATCTAGTTTCCTATATTTTAGGTGATAATATGCCACCTGGAGAATATTCTGTTTCAGTTGACACTTCAGTTTGACTAGTTGAGTTGAGTTTAGATGTTGCATTGGTTTTGTCACCATGCAACATTGGGATCATCACCAACTCACTACTCTTTGTCCAGTCAGTTAACTGAAGACTAGTTGACTAGTTAACTCAGCTAGGTGGCAATTCACTCCCGTAACTGCCTGAGAGACTAGACTAGGTGGCAGTTTACTCTTGTAACTGTTGGTGTGTGTCCAGATCACTCTAGACCACCACTATGGCTCATCAGTTACTCATTTATCCTATATCTATTGTAAATTATTCACTCTTTATGTGTGGAATACAGTTAATAAGAATTCTTCCATTCTTTCTATTTTGTTTCTTCTTTCTCAATTTCTCTCTGAAATGTGTGTAGTATTTTCTAGCTAGATCTATTATGTGTAGGTTCAACACATTTACAATACCAAATAATAAAAAAATATCTCAGTTTTTCAAAATGTGTTATAGTTATAGATATATTAGACATAGAAGTGGCACTATGAAATGTGCAGAAACTGTTTTACATCGGCGCTACGGAATTTCTTGTAGTGGTTACAGTTTGGATATTTGCCTTGTTAGGAGGTTTACACCTGTCAAGGAAGGTTAGAAATGGTCTCCTAAGGTTTTTTTGGACACGAGAGACATGTTTTCCATCTCAATATCAATCAAGATGACCTGTTTCAATAGACATTTATCACAATAGGCAAGATCTCGAAAAATAGGAATTTATTAAGTTTTTGTTGGGATATTTTGTAACAAGACTCCTAAATGGAGGAGGATCCTATGTAGCTCCTTGGTTTCGACCTCCTTAGGGTATAGAGCTATCATTTACTATATATGGAAGTGGATTTTGAGAAGAAAAGAGTTGGATTCATGAGCCAAGAGATATGAGAGAGTTGTAGGAGGCACTTTGTGTGTGATCATTTTAACCCTAAGGGGATTATGTTTTTGTAAACATTTATGTTATTGAAGGTTCATAATATCTGTGTTATCAGATTGTATCTCTTGTTTTTTCTTCCAATTTGTCTTCTTACTTGAATGAATTGTACACTTTGAGGATCATGGTTTCCTTTGATTAATAGATTCTTGAGCATCCGAGGATCTGATGTATCTTTCCTATTAGTCATTGTTTACATTCAAGTACCTTGAATTCATTTATGTAGAGAGGATATTTGCCTTATGGATGTTCTTATTTGTGTTATATTTTTCTTTCTCTATTCAATAAAACTTTATATGATATGCAGTTTGATTGCATTTAATGAGTAGGGTGTTTACTTGACTCCATAGCCCAATGCTCCATCATTGATTTACAACAACTTATTGTCCTTTCCCTTCCTCGTTTTCTTTTTCTTGATCCACAAAACCAATCAAGTATTTTTATTTCTATGTTACCAAGCTTACTTTTATTTGCAGTCTAGGAGTGAGTCTTGGAGTGATAACATAAATGGCGTCATTGTTGGGGAGGCAATTTGAGGATATTGAATATCTTTGTGGGTAGAACGACAAGTAAAGTTCCAACTTTAGATGGTAGACTGAAGTTAGGCACCTAGAGGACTGCCTATTTTCTACTTGGCGATTCCATGAAGATGAACCTATTGGAAGCCTCCACTGTGGGAAAAAGATTGGACAGAAATGGAAGGTAGAGGCAAGTTCAGGTATCAAGTTCTGAATTTCTTTCTGGAACTTGTGCTCTTTGTCCTTCATTCTTTCTTGAATTTCCCTGCACACATTAGGAGAATCATAATATGCTTCGTATACTCTAAATATCGCTAGCCTGCTCTTGCATATTCATTTTTCAAAAAAGTAGATTTACCCCCTTCATGTGTCATTGATGTTAAGGATATCCATCCACTTCGAACACCTGAAGAAAATGAGGTTCATATACAATTTTTTAATTAGTTTGAACCTTATGATTCTCTCCCTTCTATAGATTACAAAGATGATTTATTACCTGCTACCATTCCCTCTGTTGTTAATAACCAACCTGTTGAAATTCAAAATGAACCAAATTATTATTGTCCTTTAGCAAATAATAAAACTAATTCAGTTTAGGCTTCTAACTCCTTTGACCTTTACCAACAACCTTCTAGTGTTCAACATCCCACTGAATTCCAATTTAAGATTATGGAAAAGATGTTTGGAACTCTAAATCTTCCATCCTTTCTTCATCCTTACCCTCTCAAATTTGTAGACTACCTACCAACTTTTGATGGAAAAGATAACACTGCAGGAGAAGAGCATCTGTCATCCTTTCAAAACTTCATCGACAATCTGGAAATCTTGCATGAAGATATTGTCATGAGGATTTTCTCTAAATATTTGATTGGAGATGCTTCCTTGTGGTTCAAGAATATGGAAGCTTCTTCCATTGGTTCATGGGATGAACTATATGACACCTCTTTATAATACTTGGGAGAGATAAAATCATTTGATCAGTACTTGCATGAGTTCATTTCTATGAGAATAGAGGATAATGAAGTTTTGTCTGATTTTAATCGAAGGTTCTACAATATATATTGCATCTTACCCTTGAAAATTAAACCTTCTGAAACTGCTGCCATGGTTTATTACATCATGTCTCAACACTCCAACATTGTCTTATTTCTTAGAGAAACAAAGTCTACATATTTACAGTAGTTATTTAAAGATGCTGAAGAAGTGGAGGAGAATCTTCGAGCTTGTGGTAGGATTCAAAGACAATATAATGTTGAATCTACACATGAGCCCATAATTGATGGAGAATGCATCTACAAACAACAAGTTGTTACTGGCATGTGTGCACAGTTAGAAACATTTCATGGACAACCCTTTTTTGATGAGTACCCCAGTGATGTTGATGAGAAGCGTGTTGATGAGAATCCTATTGATGAAGAGTAGCATCTCGTTGATACATGTGTATTGATCATTTTCATTCAGCCAAAATAACTAAGCCAACAACTATCAATGGACCAACAACCACCTACTTCAGTCATCCATTTACTAGAACTTGCACAAAAACAAAAGGAAGAATCTGCACATGAGGTGATTGATCAACAACCCTTGCTCAGTTATGATGACATCCAAGGTCAGAGGTTCTTGAGTTTAGATCAGAAATGTTTACTTATTAATCAAATAAATTTTATTAAGCCTTGATATCATGCATTGAATTATATTCAAGAGTTGTTAATTGAAGAACAAACATGTCATGCCTTTCTCAGCAAGAAGCATTTCATGCAGTGGTAGTCATTTTGTTTAAAGCCACTAGTTTTGAATAATAGTTTTGAGGACCCAGTAGCACTTGTGCTGAAGTCATATTTCTCCGATTCTCTTAAGTTTTCAGATTTCTTCATGACACTCACTCATTCAGATGAACAACATTTTCTGAAGACCGCTTTATGTCTACTATCATGCTTTTCCTGCTTGTTGTTTTCCATTTGCAAAGCCGAGGAGAATTCAATGAGGAAGTTATTTGAGTGGCTATGGTGGAAGTTCGCTTTCACCTAAGTGCATTGTAAAACCAATTAGTGTAGGAATGTACATAAATAAGCTCTTTTGAGAAGGTGTGTTTGCTTTTATCTTGTAAGTAGTGTAAGTTTTTCTAACATGATGTCTTCAGCAGGATTATTGACAGTTGTACCCAAGACTGACTCCATAACCCAATGGTCAAGGCACTAAAACTACAAGAGTTATTAGAGACTCACAAGAAGGTATCTATCCCCCATGGAGCCTATGTTAGCACAAGAATTTGCACTAGAAAAATTGGTTATTTTTACAATCTATTTTGTAGCACTGGTGAATTAAGATTCGTAGTGCCAACTTCCTCAAGCACCAAGGCCAAGATCCAAACACACTTGTCATCAACACAAGACACGGGTTAGAAACTCCATGCACACATTAAAGAGAAATCTTATGTGAATGGATACTTTCCTAAAACAAAGGAGCTGTACTACCGAATTTGTAGAGTTATTTCAGTGATGACGCTATAGAATAATCTATGTAGTATGTTCTGCATTTTTGCTACCTGATATGCTATGAAAACTCCTAAGTTGAACTTAACGGTGGCGCTACAAATTCTGCATGACTGTGTCACAATGGAGCTACCAAATACACATAGATGAATTCATGATGGGCGCTACCAATTTTGCAGAGGCTAATTTAGGATGGATGCTACAGAATTGCACACAGGATCGACACTATCGAATTTGCAGAGTTATTTCAGCGATGGCGCTACATAATCATATATGTAGTATGTTATGCGATTTTTCTACCTTATATGCTACGAAAAATCATAAGATGAACTTAATGGTGGCACTACAAATTTTGTAGAGGCTAATTCAGGATGGACGCTACATAATTGCACACAGGATCGGCGCTATGAAATGTGCAGAGTTATTTTGCAAGGATGCTTCTGCTAGTTTTGAGTGTCTAACTTAAAACTCAGATTATGAACAAATGATAAGGTATTATTGAAAATTGGAGGAGGTTGTTGTTCATCACATACCAAATAACAAAAACCTCTCTCATTTTTTCAAAATGTGTTATGGTTAGAGATATATTAGACATAGAAGTGGCGCTACAAAATGTGCAGGGATTATTTTACAACGACGCTACGAAATTTCCTGTAGCGGTTACGGTTTGGATATTATCCTTGTTGGTGTTGATGAATGCAGCTATGGGAGACATCCTCCAACTTACAAACCTATGAGATGTGGAACATAGCAGCTATGTGATTCTTTCTCTCAGCTTACAAACCTGAGAGAAATCCCCTAAGAAGGGTATGTGGTTCCTGCATGAAATAGAGTTAAGAACGTAGATATGACCTCCTCCATTCATAGAGTGAGAAGAACTCCAGATGATTATCCGGTGGAAAAGTGATCTGTTGTGTTAGGATGTTCATGTGGTTGAGCATAAGGTGAACATGTAAAATCCCAAAAGTGATGGGCACATCGTCATGTGAACAGAAATGAATATGATGTGATAGCCTCCTCTGAGCAACAGAGTTGACAAGAAGACTCCTGATAATTATCCTGTTGGTGGTAGTGGGAAAGAAGATATGTATCTAACACACTTCATTGAGAAAGAGACACATCTACACGTTGTCCTTGAATATGATGCTAGATATAACGTGAGAGGAGTTGGAACTTCCACCTTCCAACTAGATTCAAATATGCAACTCAAATTAGAAGAGGTTATATATGTACCAGGAATGAAGAGAAACCTTGTCTCTATCTCGGCCCTTGAAGACAAAGGTTAAAAAATTACTTTCTCAGAAGGAAGAGTCCTTGCATGTAACAAAGACTCTCATATCATCTCTTCCAAAGTAATTGGTGTCAGAGAAAACAACTTGTACAAGTTGACCATCAAACAAGTTCAAGCCTTACTACATGAAACTATCAGCCTAAGTGAGTTATGGCATAGAAGACTTGCTCACATTCATTATAGAGATCTTCCATCTCTATGTAAAATGGTAACATGTCTACCAAAGATCCAGATCCATCATAAAGGTGTTTGTAAAGGTTGTTCCCTTGGTAAAAATATTAAAGGATCCTTTATTAGCAGTGATAGTCGATCCAAGGAAATCTTGGAATTGATACATTTAGATGTATGTGGGCCAATGACTATTGCATCCTTAAATGGATACTTGTACTATGTACTCTTCATAGATGGTCACTCCAGGAAAACTTGGATTTACTTTATGAAGAACAAGGATGGAGTCCTTGCCAAGTTTCAAGAATTCAAATCTCAGGTTGAAAATCTGACCGGAAGAAAAATCAAAGTATTAAGATCAAACAATGGAGGAGAATACACCTCAAAATAATTTATCAATATTTGTATTGAAGAAGGGATCAAGAGGGAGCTCACAGTTCCATACAATTCTCAAAAAAATGGAGTTGTTGAAAGGAAGAATAGAACTATCATTGAGGCAACTAAAGCAATGATACATGATCAGATTCTACCCATGACTCTATGGGAAAAAGCATGCATGACAACAATATATGTTCAAAACCAAATTCCTCATCAGATCTTGAAGAACATCACTCCAGAAGAATCATTCACCAAGGTGAAGCCTAAGATCGGACACTTCAGAATATTTGGATGTCCAGTGTACCTTTATGTACCCAAAGAAAAGAGATCAAAACTAGAACCTTCAGGAAGAAAGGGTATATTTGTAGGATTCAGTGAATCCTCAAAAGCATATCGAATATACATCCCAGGTCAGAGACAAATTGAAGTAAGCAAAGATGTTACTTTTGAAGAAGAAGTAGCTTTCCAGAAATCCAAAGAAGCACAAATGGAAATAGATGGTGAAACAATACCTTCTCTTCATTCAACTATTCAGAGGGAGACAGATATTGTTCCAGATGAGCCACCAACACCAGTTGATCCAGTTCCTCCAGCAGATTCGATTTCCCCAAGTAATATACCCAGAGACATCACAGTTGGACATAAAAGACCTGCTTGGGCACGTCAAACTTTATAAGAAGCAGAAGGGAATAAAGCTCCATAAGGAGAAACTAGAGAAATCAAGAGGCCTAAGAGATTCTCGAGCTACCTTTCAAAAATGACTCACATTATTGATTCATAACCAACTTGTCATGGAGAAGCCTCAGGTGAGAAAGTATGTCAAGATTCCCTGACTGAAGAATATCAATCTATACTAAAGAATGATGTATGGGACGTTGTCCCAAGACCAAAAGGAAACTCCATAGTAACTTCCAAATGGGTTTACAAAATCAAACATGATGCTGATGGAACCATTGAAAAATATAAAGCAAGATTCGTGGCCAGAGGGTTCTCACAAATAGAGGGATTCGACTATGGTGAGACTTTTGCACCAGTAGCCAGATATACCTCCATTTGATCCATCATTGCACTAGTTGCTTCCATGGGTTGGAAGCTACATCTGATGGATGTAAAGACAACCTTTCTCAATGGAGAAATTGAGGAAGAAGTCTATATTGAACAGCCAGAAGGTTTTGTTATACACAATGAAAAATCTCATGTATGCATATTGAAGAAATCCCTATATGGTCTAAAACAAGCCCCACGTGCTTGGTATGAGAAAATGGATGGTTTCCTGATGAGTTTGGGTTTTAACAAAAGCACGGCCAACCCAAACTTATATTATCACATTGATGGCAATGAGTGTTTCATTATAGTTCTATATGTGGATGATATTTTCATCACCGACTGAGAGAGACTCATTGTTGAATGCAAGCAAGAATTAACGGTCAAATTTGAAATGAAGGATTTGGGCCAAATGCATTATTTCTTGGGACTAGAAGTATGGCAAAGATCCGATGAGATTTTCCTAAGTCAAGGAAAAATATACCTTGGAGATTCTAAAAAGATTCAAAATGACAGACTATAAATCCATGCCTACTCCAATGGTAATGGACTTAAAGAATATGAATGACACCGATTCAGGAGACGTAGATCCACATTTATATCAACATCTTATTGGATCATTGATGTATCTGGTTAACACCAGACTAGACATTTGCTATGTAGTAAATGTGCTTAGCCAGTTTATGAGCCAACCAAGATAGACACATTGGATAGCTGCAAAACACGTATTGAGATACTTACAAGGCACAATTGGTTATGGCCTAAGATATGCAAAAAATGTGGACCTAAGTCTGGAAGGATATGCCGATGCAGATTGGCAGGAAGTGAAGTAGACAGAAAGAGCAGCTCAGGTAGTTGCTTCACCCTAGGATCAACCATGGTTTCCTGGTGCAGCAGAAAACAAAGCTTTGTGGCTTTGAGTACAACAGAGGCATAATACATTGCACTGAGCATGGCAGTTCGTGAAGCTATATGGCTTCGCAAACTTTTGACAGACTTGTTCGATCATGAGATGGATCTGACGATTATTCATTGTGACAACCAGAGCTGTGTAAATATCTCTGAGAACCCAATATTTCATGACAAATCAAAACATATTGAAATCAAGTATCACTATATTAGAGACATGGTGCAGAGGAAGACAATTCATGTACATTATCTTTCTACTCATGAAAAAATTGCAGATATCTGCACTAAACCACTTGCCAAGACAAAGTTCGAGTATTTCCATGAGAAACTTGGCCTGATGGAGAATGCCTCCCTAGATGCGAGGGAGTGTTGATGAATGCAGCTATGGAGACATCCTCCATCTTATAAACCTGTGAGATGTGGAACATAGTAGCTATGTGAGTCTTTCTCTCAGCTTACAAACCTGAGAGAAAGCCCCAAAAAAGGGTACGTGGTTCCTGCCTGAGACAGAGTTAGGAACATAGAGATGACCTCCTCCATTCAGAGAGTGAGAAGAAATCCAAATGATTATCTGGTGGAAAAGTGATCTATTGAGTTAGGACATGTCTGTGGCTGAGCACAAGGTGAACGTGTGAAATCCCAAAAGTGTTGGACACATTTTCATGTGAACATAGATGAAGATGATGTGATAGCCTCCTCTGAGCAGCAAAGTTGACGAGAAGACTCCAGATAATTCTCCTGTCGGTGGTAGTGGGAAAGCAGATCTGTAGAGTGGACGTGCTTGTGGATGAGCATAGATGAACGTGTGAAGACCTGGTTCTTCTGTGTAATGCAGTGAATCAAAGCTATGAAATCCTTATGGATGTGCCCCTAGTGGATGAGCACTAGTGGGTGTATCAGATCCTTTGCTATATATTGTTCAAGAGTTAGACCTACCTGTAACCCTAATTGTTATGTAAAGGGTACAGGTTGGCCCCACCTTAATATGTTTAATAATAAATGTAAAAGATAATTAATATTAATATTAATATCAATTATTATAATAAAAATAAATTATATAGTGACTTAGAGAGGTCGGCCTTGTTGAGCCAATAGACGCCTTTGTTGATTGAACAAGTCTAATATAAGTAAGGGATTATTCTCCATTGTGGAATCATATATTTCTCATGAGTTTGGAAATTTCAACAAACACTTCTATTTGGAAAAAGGTGCGCACCTCTCTTGGGCACTAGTCTTCTAGGGCTTAAGCACCCTCTTGTGTGCTAAGTCATTCTTGGTGGTGAAAGGTCTTTCCCTTGAAGAATATAGCAAAGGATTGGCTGGGTTTTCTTCCCTTGTTGAGAAGGGTTTCTCAGGATATATCTTGTGTTCTTGTGCATGGTGTTTCTTCTTGTGATCTTGGTTGCTGCAACAATTCTTGTTTATGGTTAAGACATGATGAAATTGAAATGAACTACATGCTTAACCTAAGGCTTATGAAAATTCAATAGTTGGGAGGTTGCCACCTATCAAGGAAGGTTTGAAATGGTCTCCTAAGAGTTTGTTGGACATAGGAGACATGTGTTCCATCTCCAGATCAATCAAGATGACCTGTTTCAATAGACATTTATCACAATAGGCAAGATCCTGAAAAATAGGAATTTGTTGAGCTTTTGTTGGAATCTTTTGTAACAAGACTTCTAAATGGAGGAGGATCCTATGTAGCTCCTTGGTTTTGACCTCCTTAGGGTAGAGAGATATCATTTACTATATATGGAAGTGGATTTTGAGAAGAAAAGGGTTGGATTCATGAGCCAAGAGAGATGAGAGAGTTGTAGAAGGCACTTTGCCTGTGATCATTGTAACCCTAAGGGGCTTATGTTTTTGTAAACATTTATGTTATTGAAGGTTCATGATATCTGTGTTATCAGATTATATCTCTTGTTTTCTTTTCCAATTTGTCTTCTTAATTGAATGAATTGTACACCTTGAGGGTCATGGTTGCCTTTGATTAATAGATTCTTGAGCAACCAAGGATATGATGTATCTTGCCTATTAGTCACTGTTTGCATTCAAGTACCTTGAATTCATTTATGCAGAGAGGATATCTGCCTTATGGATGTTCTTATTTATGTTATATTTTTCTTCCTCTATTCAATAAACCTTTATATGATATGCAGATTGATTGCATTTAATGAGAAGGGTGTTTGCTTGACTCCATAGCCCAATGGTCCATCATTGATTTACAACAGCTTATTGTCCTTTCCCTTCCTTGTTTTCTTTTTCTTGATCCACAAAACCAATCAAGTCTTTTTATTTCTATGCTACCAAGCTTATTCTTATTTGCAGTCTGGGAGTGACCCTTGGAGTGATAACAATACCAAAATCAACAATTGATAGTCGCACACTTGAGGCAAAGTTGAGGGGATTTGAAAAATTTGTATTTTTTGAAGAATGATGATTGTTAATCAAGTGTTTTCTGGGTAAATGCAGGTGACTAGCTGATCATGCCAGTTCACTGGAGGGAGAGAGACTGGGAGTGCCTCCGGGAGGCAGTGAGGGAGGATCCGGGCATTCAGATACTCTTGGTAGCCTGTGGGTTGCTCAAGTTCTTCGACTACCCACTAATACGGGCACATGAGTACCTACTGCAGTATCTGATTTCAATGTGGAGAACTGATCTGCAGTGCTTCATTGTGTGTGGGCAATAGTTGACATTCTCATTTGGTGAGGATGTCTATTTCTTGACGGGGCTCCATTTTTGAGGAATGGCCCTACCTGTTGATCCCCAGTTGCCAGGGGATGTACCCTTGGTAGAATTGGCAAGAAGTTATTGTTCAGGGACGAACATGATGTCAACTTTGGTCATCTGTATCAAGGCGATGGATGCGCTCTTGCATCAGTGTATCACATCGATGATTTTGAGGATCTAAGGATCCTTAGCGACTCATCGGATCAGTGGTGGTCAGTTGAGGATTATGTAGAGAGTATTGGATGGAGATTTTTTCTCCTAAGGATTGATGTTGTATGCCAAGATGATGGGGCAAATTCACCAGTGTCAGACCATCGACTCTTATGATTTTTCCTTTGGATCTATCTTGGTGGCATGGTTTCTGGAGAGGGTGCCCATGTTACGCCCTAGAGTGTTGTTGCCAGATGCAGAGCCACATGAGTCGCAACTAATGCTATGGGCATCGATTTTGGTACATCATGGAGGGGGGGAGGGTGGCCACTATTTTACAGCCACATTGGCGCTTGTGTGGCGCCATATGATGCATATTATACTATAGTTTCCATATGGTGGGATGGACTTCTAGCATGAACCTGATATGGTTTTGCCTCCTGGAGAGGATTGAGACCAGAGAGGTATGTTGGTGTACTTATGTTTTGTGATTTTGATAGTGTAGCATATGTTTATCTGTATGGATGGATGTTGATCCTATATTTTTTTTTTTGTGTGCAGATGTGGGGCCACGAGGCCTAGAGGCAGAGGTGGTTGGAGAGTTGGCTCGCCAGGGGCCAGTGAGACCGCCGCGGGTGGAAGAGATACGTCGGAGGGACGAGGTGGGTGAGAGGCACATAGAGTTGAGGAACAATCATAGGTGTCGGTTCATCGATCCAGGGACAGGGCCATCACATGTGCTAAAGAAAGAGGCTGGCGGGGGGTTAGAGGACTTCCGACGTCGGTTGGAGATGGTACTGCAGGGTGTGCCCGAGGGCATGTGGTCCCACATTCAAGAAGAGAGATTCCTAGATCAGTGTGTGGGTGGCCCTACAGAGTTGCGGACCCTGATCCACAAAGAAGCTGTAGCAGGGGAAACGATGACTGTTCGGCTGCCTCCTGGACATGGAGGACCCCAAGCTAGTGGGGCACCTCTTGCAGACAGAGGAACTGATTGCGGAACTCTGGGGGAACCATGACTGCTATGTTGTATATTTTTGTATTTATATAGGCCTGCGAGCCCATTTTGTATAGGGTAGGGTGACACCCATTTTGTACCTATAGGGGTGAGGGGGGCTCACTTTCCTACGGGCGATGCACATGTTGTACTATTTTGTAAACATTTGTGACACATTGATATATATATATATGGATATACATGTTTGGGATATCTGTGGTGTTTACATATGTTGATGTTTGTATGATGTTATATGATTCCTGATCTAGATGCTGTGACAGATGTTTGATGATTTATGTATGTGGGATGATGTCTTGATGTGATAAATGCCAATCTAACACTAGGTTAGCCAAGTTATCTGCTATTTTATTAAATTTTCGTGGAATGTGTAAATGTAATTGAATCAAAATGTCTAGATACGAGTCTAACTTGTAGGTATTTGTGAAAGAGACAAGGATCGCGGACACAATATACATTGTTGATTTGTAGGATGATAAGTTGGGAATCTAATAAGACGCTAAGGTGACAAAAGTGGCAGTGACTGGCCTCAACAAGGAGGCCAATGAGGTTGCGTATTCTTTTTGGTTGTTGGTTGTTGAGCCCAAACATATGCCGCTAGAGTGGAGCAGTTCATGTGAGGGGGTGTAGAGGGCCCAAGTGGTCGAAGAGAGATTATGTGTCCAGCAACTAGCTCTGTCAGGGTAAGCGAGGACGAGGGATTTCTTGATTTTGGGAGTTGAAAACTCTAGGTCGTATTCCCGAAGGATGACGATCGATCGAGAAAATTTTCCATTAATATATCGTCGACTAAGAAAGTATTTCATAGGGTTGGAATCTACCACGACTTTGGTAGTGCGAAGCAAGATATAATGACACGGTTTCTGGACTACAAGGGCTAGTTTCTCCTCATGATTGTACTTCATGGGTGGTCCTGAAAGATTTGTACTGATGTAGTAAATAACATGCTTGCGGCCGTCATCCCCTAGTTGAATGAGAACTCCTACTACTGAGATGGCTGAGGTCAACAAGTAGAGGATGTAATCACAATCATAGTCGGGCGGACTAGTCAAAGGGGAATTGGAGACAACCGCTTTTAAATCATCAAAATCGGTTTGGGCATGCTCATCCCATCGAAATGGGATACTATGATGTAGTAAGCGAAGGAAACCATGTACGTGAGTGGTGTAATCTGGGACAAAGCATCGTAAAAATCCGACTTTGCCTTGTAGGCTTTGCAGTTGGCGCAAATTCCTAGGTGGTGGAATTTATGTGATAGCTTAGACCTTGATGGGGTCCACTATGATGTCGTGTTGGGAGGCTAATAAGACGCTAAGGTGACGAATGTGGCGGTGAATGGCCTCGACAAGGAGGCCAATGAGGTTGCATGTTCTTCTTGGTTGTTGGTTGTTGAGCCCAAACATATGCCGCTAGAGTGGAGCAGTTCATGTGAGGGGGTATAGAGGGCCCAAGTGGTTGAAGCGAGATTCTGTGTTAAGTACCTAAACCAGATCTGTAAATATACTTCATAAATAACCAAGAATAAACCATAAACCATTCACCATAACATTAACACAAGAAATAGAGAAAACACTTGAGGTAGGGTAACACCATATATTAATCCTTATGGAAGGATAAAACTCCTCAAGCAATCCTT
>ML794917.1:148052-162516 GCA_009831015.1 Picea engelmannii | reverse complement strand
TAATCTTCAAATCTTTAAAAATTTGAACATTTTCACCCTCAACATGTGTGCTTTGAATATTCTTTATTGGAACTTGCAATCTATTAACCAACTGAACATTGATAAAATTATGCATGCAACTAGGGTTAATAGAAACAACGATAATTTCTTTATGAATACAACCATGAACCTATAATATAGATTTTTCACATGAAAATAAACTCTTGGCTCTCTCTTTATCCTTATTTTCTCCATGTGACCACTTGTCTAACAATATTTTTTCAAATTCTACATTGGAGAGTCTCATCATCTCCTTATAATCAAGCGATTTCCACCAAATGGCAGCATCACCTTGCAATTTGAGATCTACCCAATGGGGCCAAGTATCTTCCCATGCTGATTTTATTTCTTTAATGAATGATTCAATACTAGGTCCATCACATTTCCCTGTAAAATACATCTTGCTATGAAAAACCCCCAAAAATAGAACAATAAGTTATGGCAGAAAATCGCGGCTTTTTCCGAAAAAACCCTGAAAAACTGTTGAATTTAAAATGCCCATAACTTTACTTCCCGAACTCCGTTTCGGCTGTTTTTTTTTTTTTAAATTGGGTATTTTTCCGAGAGGAATTAAAATAACCAATTTGTTTTTTCAAATTCATCTCGTAAAGATTTAGATCTGAACCTGAAGTGTGCCACCCTCTTTTTCTTTCCTAGAAAAAATTCTGCAAAAAGAGAAAACAAATCTTTCCTTCTTTGGCCAAGGAAAGTGATCTGATACCAATTGTTAAGAACCAAAGACCTAAATAGATCTACCAATATACTAATCACAAATACCAAATACACAATAGATCCACAAAGCAATATAGAAGAAACCACACATGATTATTACCAAACCCTTGAGGTAGGGAAACACCATACAATGGATCCTATTATGGAAGAGATCCTCTCCTATTCACTTGCCTCTTCGAGGGGGCATCCTCCTAATGAGCTTCAGCTCCAAATACAATATTTCTCTTCATAGAATATTACCTCCCTAGGTATACTACATTCTGTGTCCAGCGGCTAGCTCCGTCAGCGTAAGCGAGGACGAGGGATTTCTTGATTTTGGGATTTGAAAACTCTAGGTCGTATTCCTGAAGGATGACGATCGATCAGAATTTTTTTCCATTAATCTATCGTAGACTAAGAAAGTAGTGCATAGGGTTGGAATCTTCCATGAATTTGGTAGTGTGAAGAAAGATATAATGACACAGTTTTTGGACTATGAGGGCTAGTTTATCCTCATGATTGTACTTCATGGGTGGTCCTGAAAGATTTTTACTGATATAGTAAATAACATGCTCACGGTTGTCATCCCCTAGTTGAATGAGAACTCCTGCTGCTGACATGGCTAAGGCCGACAAGTAGAGGATGTAATCGCTATCATAGTCGGGAGGACTAATTAAAGGGGAATTGGAGACTGCCACTTTTAAATCATCAAAATCAGTTTAGGCATGCTCATCCCATCGAAATGGGATATCATGACGCAGTAAGCGAAGGAAACCATGTGCACGAGTGGCGTAATCTGGGACAAAGCATTGTAAAAAGTTGGCTTTTCCTTGTAGGCTTTGCAGTTGGAGAAAATTCCTAGGTGGTGGGATTTTTGTGATAGCTTGGACCTTGAGGGGGTCCACTATGATGCCGTGTTGGGAGACTATGAACCCCAGGAGGCATTCGATGGTGACGCAAAATACACACTTGAGGGGGCTCAAGAGGATGTTGTATTGGCGACATTGTTGGAGGACAACTTGTAAGTCATCCAAATGTTGAGTTCGTTGCTTGGATCAAGCGGTGAGGTCGTCCAAGTAAGCGAGGATAATGCGAGCGAGATCATGGAAAACATAAGTCATGGCCCGTTGGAATGTAGCACTAGCATTCTTGAGTCCAAAAGGCATGACAAAATACGCAAAAGTACCCCACGAGGTAGTAAATGCAGTGTTATATTGATCTGCTGGATGAATTTGGATTTGATTGTAGCCAGAGAACCCATCCATGAAGGACAAGGCCTCATGGCCTGCACAATCATCGATAATTTGGTCGATGAAAGGTGTTGGAAATTTGTCTTTGGGACAAGCATGATTGAGATCATGAAAGTCAGTGCAGACGCAAATAATGCCTTGTTTTTTGTTAACGAGGACGGGGTTGGAGACCCATGACGTGTATGCGATGGGGTATATGAACCTTGCAGCGCGTAACTTGTCAATTTCAACTTTGATAGTCGTAGCTTTCGATAAGTGAAGTGGTCGTTGCTTTTGATGGACTGGGGCGATATCTGTCCATGTGTTGATGCGATGTTCGACGATAGAAGGATCGAGATCGGGAATCTCTGTATATGACCAGGAAAAAATATTCCAATATTCCTGAAAGATATCTTTGTAAGCTATGAGTTCCTCAGGGGAGCATGCAGTGCCAATGGTGATTTCTTCTATGATTCATGGTTTGATGGAAATGTCGATTTTGACAATGGGGGAAATGTTGGCCATGTTGCCTTCTTCAAAAGCATCGGGGGCAGGGATAGGGTTGTTGAACCAGTCTATATGCCCTGATGGAATAAAATCATTGGTTTCGATTTCACATATGGAGGCTTGTCTAGGTGGGTCAAAGGCTTCCTGTGAGAGAAAAATCGCTCTATGATGGAGCACATTCCATGGGAAATCGGGGGTAGTTAGTTCTTCCAGGATATCTTCGTCACAGTGGAAAATGCGAGAATACAGGGGATCCAACGAAGTAACATTTGTGATTGTTACCATGTGGTTGTCTTCAGGTGGTGAAGATGTAGGGGGGGTATCACAACTATGGTGCGATGGTGTGCTTGACATAAACCAAATGTCCAGACACTGTGGGTTGTAAACTGTGGTCGGGGGTAAGATTTCCTGGGGGAAATGGACAGGGGAATTGGGAGGATTTGGGGGAAAATATTCAGATAGACTATCCATGAACCATGGAGGGGTAGGAAGTGACTCAGGTTTAGGAGAGGTGATGTGAACAATATCTAGAGAAGGGATTGGGGGAATCACTTGTAGTACAAGAAGTGAGGTGGGTGGAGGATTTTGAATAAGGTCCATTTGACGATGCCTATATTAAATGATCGAAGGACATTGGTATGTGAAATGATCAATTGATTCACAAAGAGAGAAAGGACACCTCATCCATTCGTTGACTGAGATTGAGACATAATGGATGTCGGTAACGTGGGTAATTGATGACTTGGGTGGAGGGGGATCTTGTTGAAAGGTTTGGCATACGACCGCCATACAATGTAGAGCCGGGCAAGTACCGGGGGATCTTGTTGGATCATCTATGCCATTTTTTCAGAGTATGGCCATTATACTCATCATTGCCCGACGAGCACCATGTTGGGAAGGGTAAGTGTTGCAACTACCTGCAAAGCTTGTACGCCTAGTGGGGGGTAGAAGAAGGGGATTTGAGTGATGGCTTGGGGAATGGTCTCCCAAACTAGGATTTGACCTCAGGGGAGGGTGAAATTGGGGATAAGTGGTGTCGTAGGGTTCTCAGGGGATTCCTAAGGTAGAATTTATTCAACTGGTGGGACGTCGAGGAGTGGAGAAGCCTCAGTGGGAGGATTGGTATCGTTGGTTTCAATTCCATTAGAATATATGACACACACTTGTGTTGAGGGATGTATGAGTGGTGGTGCTCCATGGTATGCCCCCAACAAGGATGGGTCCTTGAAAATTCTGGGGGCCATATCCATGAGTGGATAGGTGTCAAAACTAGTGTGGACAAGAGCTAAGATGTTATCAATGTTGGAGGAGTGGTTAGGCTCATAAAGTGAAACTTGGTCGATGGTGATGATATTCCCGTTGTGGGGGAACATCATCATTCGAAACACAGAAGAGACCACGAGCTTCATAGCGTACATGTAGCTACGTCCAAACAAGATGTTTTAATCGGGTAGGGCATCGATAACTTCAATGCCAACGAGGATGGTTTTTCCCTCGAGTTCAATGGGGACATTTTGAAAGAGCCCTTCAGGAGAAGATGGTCAACCATCGTAAGCTCTTAAAGTGATGGAAGATGGTATTAGCGCAGGGGAGCCAAGTTTCTTCCATACAATTTTGGACATGATACATGTGGATGCACCTTCATCAATGATACATCAATAAACCGTAATGTTATGAATCTTGACTGGTATCTGGAAAACTACCAAAGTGGGGAGACACGGTTCCCCACAATATAGATCAAATGTGATGAGTCTAGTATCAGCTGGGTCGACTTCCCTCAAGGCGGAGAGTAAGGATTTCCATTGAGTTGGATAGGTTTGGAGGACCTCCAATAATAACATAGCTGCAGGAGATTGTTCCAAGTCATCGACTAGACTGTAATTATGTGCTTCCCTAGCCTGAGGGTTGTTGACATTTTTTCGTAACGAGATGCGAGGGATATGAATGGAGGGTTCAGTGTTAGGGCAGGGGATCATCAATGGTTTTTCGGTTGTGGCTAGAGATGCTTCTGAAGTACTGGGAGTAGATTCAGGGGGTGCTTTGTATTGACGACTACGCGTTTGCAAAATAATTTATTCTTCGCTAGTTAGGAGGATACTGCGATCCGCTGGATTTCTAGGGTTTTGATACTGTCCCATTTGTGGTGGGGCATGATGTGTCTCCTGTTGGGTATTCATCACACCTTGGTGTGGAATAGGGTTTTGCAACACATCCAGGGGTGGTTGTTGCAAATACTATTGTGGGGCCTATTGAGGGGCAAGCGACGCTGGAGGACGTGGTGCATTTATGGAATCTTTCATCCATTTGAAGTCGAAAATTTGGGGGAAATGGTGAGTGTAATGGTCATGCTCACCACAAAGAGCAAAATGGAATTTCTTTCGGAGGTTGTTATTGTTTTTCCTCCCTTGGTGTTTGTTTTTATTGTCCCCTTGGGGGTTCTGGTTACCCTGGTTCTAGCTGCCCCCAACAGGATGGTTTTGTTGGGGGTTGTTTCCCCCTGGTCTTGGGTTATTATTGTTTCATTTTTTTCCTTTCTTCTTGGCATTATTCAATTGATGGGTCAGATTTTCCGTATTCAATTGTTCAAAATTTTGAAATTTCTGAATGGGAGAGGGCTGAACAAAGTTAACATCGACGTGTGGTTGTCCTTGTGGAGGAGAAATCGGTTGTGGAGGACCAAGAAATGGAAAATACGTATTATTTTGTGGCAATGATCCATAGGGTGCATAGGAAGGCGTAGTTCTTTCACTAGTGACCAGGTTATAAGCTGAGGTAGAGGGGGTACCAGAACTTGGTTGAGAGGTCGGGCACATCATGGGTGCCAGCAAGGGTCCAGTCACGGGTGGAGGAAGTGCAACAAGGTATGGCTATTGATAAGGGGGAGGAGGGTAATAAGGTGGCCCTCCATATATCGGTGTATATTGGGGGGTACCGTACATAGGTGGTGGTTGGATGTACGGGTTGTGGTGTGTTGTGGTACCAATCAATCCATTCGTTGCATGAGACATCCCAGGTTTGTCCTAGCCGAATTGTACGGGTCTTGGTGCATCAGGTATTACTGTGTATAAGTACCTCGAATGAGCATAAATGAGGTTGTACTGTTGATCCTTTCTAATGGCTTCTTCTTCAGTTTGGGAGAAGGTGGATGCCACATATTTGGAAAGGATAGAGACGAGTGATTTCAGAAACCAATCGAGATGTTGTTCTTTGGTCATTTCTTCTTTGCATAAACTACGTTGTCACGCTATTCATGAATGTGGTCGGCAATATGCGTTGTCGAGGTTTGTTTGTACTCGGAGAGTAGTTCTATACCGATTTCATGACGAACTGGTAGTTGGAAGAATGCCAAGAATGCTTTGGACAAGGATTCAAAAGTTACGTGGGACCCTGATTTTTTGTCCAATACCATTTGGCCGATGGACCAGTGAGTGTGCGCTGAAATAACCTTAGGTGGACAAAGTTGTCTATGATGTTGTTTGAGGAGCACCATAAGTGGAAGGTTATGACATGGTTGGTGGGATCTTCCCTCGATTTTCCTTCAAACTTGGGAATGTCTGAAGGTAATTTGGTAGGCATATTGGGCCATGTGGGGTCATGCAATATAGGGTCATTCGTGAGTTTACTCAAATCAAGGATATTGAGGGATGCCAAATATGGTATGGGGTGTGGTGGTGGAGGATTAGTTCTAGCCATGGTGTGAGCAGGTTGTGTACCTGACCCTTGAGGGGATTTGGTAGGGTTGTACTTCTCCCTTGAGAATAAGTTTGACCTCTTCCTCCATGTGAAGGAGAGATAGTGGATGGGTGGCCTTGGAAAGTGGACCCAAGTAAGGTGGAACCAAGCAAATTTGATCCCAAAATAGTGGCACTCATAGGAGCATGAGATGGTTGAGCCGATGAGTTGGAAAGACTAGGAACTCCTCCTAGAATAGGAGGGAGATTCTGCAAGCGTCTGGGACGACGGGGATTCTGTGGGTCCCCTATGATGTCCGACTAGCAAAGTGAATGTGTGCAAATGGTGATGAGAGAAATAAATGAACAAGAGACTTGTATAATTTTGGGACTTCACACTATATCTCACAATCACATTTAATTAAATGAGCATCATACATAAATCAATTGGCAAGAAGCATACATGTGGGTAGGTGGATTTTATTCGGATGGGAGAACAAAGAAAACAAATGCTTATGTCCTATAAAGATCTAATGCCCTTCCTCTCAAATAACATTGGACCTTCCAATATCACTCACCAGTGGGGTCTTAATCCATCGGAAGAAGAACTAGTGAAGGGTGAAACAATTAGTTATAATGAGGGGTAGAGGGTGCATATCCCGAAAGAGCTGGCGATATTTCCCAATAGCCACACAAAATATGATCAAGGTGAAATTGCAGCCCATAATTGCCACCTGGGTAGATGTCCTAAATTTTTTCCACTAGGTACCTCAGTTAAAGTGTGACATTTAGATTTTTGGCCTCAGAAATAAGTCATGGGTTGGATCCCTTCCAAGAGTTGGGTGACTTGAGGGGGGACACATAGAACAACCAGACCTCAGCCTTCAACCCTTTATGGGTATCTCCCTGCCTTATGGTGTTAGGAACACTTGACTTGGAGGATTTTAAAGTTCCCTATTTGTCAACTTCTAAAGTTTGAAGATGTGAGAACCAGATAACGGGGGGTTATTTGGATGCCTACCCCCGATATCCTACATAGACTAAAAAATTCTTTTGGCACCTCCTGTGGAGGAAAACTTAGTGAGTTTTTAGAAAAAATTTAGATGTGGTTGGTAGAGAGATTGGGGGTGTGAACCAATCTCGTTGGAATTAAGTGGGTGTGGATAATTTCTTCAAGAAATAGTGGGACATTTCGGAATCCCTTTGGAGGAAAATTAACTACTTCAACCTCCATGATTCGAGACGAAATTATGTGAGTGAAGAGTGACTTCGTGTGTGGGCAAGCGAACAAATGTGCCAAATTTTTAATAAGTTAGGTGTCAATTTGTAGCATGTGGACTTGTTGTGGTCCTTACTAATCTTGATTACCTATCTTGCTAGATGTCATTGGTACAACCTTGCAGAATTTTTAAAATCCCTAAAGAACTGGTATGTGGACATATGGGTCCTTACCAATCCTTTAAACTCCCTAATGTGATTTAATCTAAGAAAGTTTTTTGAAAAACTATCCTAGATGGAAAGCATGTGGGCATGTATGGGCCCATTACTTTGATCTTTAAACTCTCCTAGTGATGTAAACTAAGAAAGCAGCTTCAAAAACTATCTTAATTTTGCAACATGTGGGCATGTATGGGCCCTTACAAATTTAAGATGTTTTAAAAGAAAGTAAGAGGAGCCCTAGGGGGGGATTTGTCCTCTTCGAAATATTTTGTTAAGGGAGATGAAATGTCCCCTTAATCACCTTTCTGATTCTCAAGATCACTCTATGGTGCGAGAGAAGAGCATACTCAATGATTTAAAGTTTGGTTTATGGTCCCAATGCAAGTATATTTTATATGTGATAGAAAAAACTCTTAACTTTTACAATCAAAACAAAAAATCCATGTGGCAACTAAAGAAAAAGAGGAGAAATGTGGTTCATTTTAAACCCCTAAGTGCCTATGTTTTAACTAACCTCTCATGTGGGAGAGGAATCTAAGTGTAGTGCATTTAAAAATTGCAAAAAACAAGATTTTGAAGGCTAGGGGCCTTCAAATCATCACAAAAACTCTTACAATTTCAGAATTCTGGACAGATGCACGGGTTACAGTTCAAACAAAGGCACGGTGGGCACACAATGCGTAGAGAACCGAAGACCTTTGGGTGAACAATGTGTAGATGAATGAAGTGGCATTGGCGCACAATGCTCAGAATATGCGTCTATGAGTTGGAACACCCATGCACGTTCTGATACGCGTAGGGGGGATTTGGAATTCTCCTCTTCCAGCTCCAAAATTATCTCTTGACAGGTAAGGATAGGTCGGTTATGGTTCCTGCAAGGAAAATGGGTCAAAAATAAGTGCTCAAACAACCCAAATAGGGAGGAAATTGATACCTTATCCCCAGTATGGTCGCCAATATGTTGTCTCTGTTTCATCACTTGGGTGAGAAAAACAAGGGCACTTACAAGTCTAGTTGGGACTGCTAGACAATACAAAGGTTAGTGCATGAATTAAACAATCCAAGCACATGAAATAAACAAACAACTAGGCTAGAAACAACTAAGGAAATAAAACTAAAATGCATAAGAAACTTTGAACCAAAATCAATCAACCAAATGACCAATGATTATGCCACCAATGGATAACTATATTAGTTGGAAAAAAATGTACAGAAAGGAGGACTTATGGATCCCCTCTTCCTCCTTGGGAGGGATCTTGAGTCCCCTATTTTATAGCTCTTCTTACAATGATAAACTAGAAATAAAATGGTGAAGAAATCCAAGCCTATTCCCTCAAGAGGTGAGGTGAAAAGCTTATTGAGATGTTGTTAGAATGATCCAAGGAAAAAGGAGGTCCCTTGAAGGAGGATAGAGGTAGCATAACAGTACTATGAGATTCTTAAATTCTTAGTGCACCCATGGCCTCCATTTATAGCATGTATTTGAGGCAATATTCAACCGGTTCTTAGTGTGGACAAGGGGCCCTTTAGGGCATCCTTAGGTCTTTGACCAACCCCCCATTCAGATTCAGCTCTGATTTGAGGGTCAAATCAAGTTGGGAGTTGGTCCAGAAGTGGGTGAGGGGGCAAAAAGAACCATAAATGCGTCGTTCACAGGAGTGCACAAATTTTCTCGTACACAGTCGAGCATATAGCACATTGTGCCCTATACGATCTTTTTTGGCCCGCACACTATGCGCACACTTCCTTTAGTGTTTCAACGCATGTCAATTTTTTGATTGGTTGTATATTTTTTCCCCTTGGAAATGCACTTTTGGTGTTGCAGGTGGACTAAAAGGTGTTTGGAGACGTTGTATTCCTGTAACCATTTGCATGCAATGTTGCGGACAAAACTTTAGTGATAATACCAACTTTAGATGGTAGACTGAAGTTGGGAACCTAGAGGACTACATATTTTCTACTTGGCGACTCCATGAAGACGAACATGTTGGAAGACTCCACCGTGGGAACAAGCTTGGACATAAATGGAAGGGAGAGGCAAGTTCATGTATCAAGTTCTGAATTTCTTTCTGGAAATTGTGCTCTTTGTCCTTCATTCTTTCTTGAACTTCCCTGCACACATTAGGAGAAACATAATCTGCTTCATATACTCTAAAGACCACCAACCTGATTTTGCATATTCCTTTTTCAAACAAGTAGATTTACCACCTTCCCATGTCATTTATGTTAAGGATATCCATCCACTTTGAACACCTAAAGAAGATGAGGTTCGTATACACTTTTTTAATCAATTTGAACCTTATGATTCTTTCCCTTCTACAGATTTCAAAGATGATTTATTACCTGCTACCATTCCCTCTGTTGTTAATAACCAGTGTGTTGAAATTCAAAATGCAGCAAATGATTATTGTCCTTTTGCAAATAATAAAACTGATTCAGTTCAGGCTGCCAACTCCTCTGACCTTTACCAACAACCTTCTAGTGTTCAACATCCCACTGAATTCTAGTTTAATGTTATGGTAAAGATGTTTGGAGATCTAAATATACCATCATTTCTTCATCCTTACCCTCTTGGATTTGTAGACTACCTACCAAATTTTTCTAGAAAAGATAACAGTGCAAGAGAAGAGAATCTGTCAGCCTTTCAAAACTTCATTGACAATCTGGAAATCTTGCATGAAGATATTTTCATGAGGCTTTTCTCTAAATCTTTGATTGGAGATGCTTCCTTGTGGTTCAAGAATATGGAAGCTTCTTCCATTGGTTCTTGGGATGAACTATATGAAACCTTTTTAAAATAATGGGGAGAGAGAAAATCATTTGATCAGTACTTGCATGAGTTCACTGCTATGAGAAGAGAGGATAATGAAGTTTTGTCTGCTTCTAATCGAAGGTTCTATAGTATATATTGCAACTTACCCTTGGAAATTAAACCTTCTGAAATTGCTGCCATGGTTTATTACATCATGTCTCAACACTCCAACATTGTCTTATTTCTTAGAGAAACAAACTCTACATCTTCACTGCAGTTATTTAGAGATGTTGAAGAAGTGGAGAAGAATCTCTGAGCTTGTGGCAGGATTCAAAGATAGCATAATTTTGAATCTACACATGAGCCCATAATTGATGGAGAATACATCTACAAACAATAGGTTGTTACTGGCATGTCTGCACAGTCAGAAAAATTTCATGGACAACCCTTTTTTGATGAGTACCCCAGTGATGTTGATGAGAAGCATGTTGATAATCATCCTATTGATGAATAACAGACTCTCGTTGATACATGTGTATTGATCATTTGCATACATCTAGAAGAACTAATCCAACGACTATCAATAGACCAACAACCACCTACATCAATCATCCATTTACTAGAAATTGCATAAAAACAGAACGAAGAATCTACACATGAGGTGATTGATCAACAACCCTTGCTCGGTTATGATGACATCCAAGGTCAGAGGTTCTTGAGTTTAGATCATAAATGTTTACTTATTAATCAAAGAAATTTTATTAAGCTTGGATATCATGCATTGAATTATATTCAATAGTTGTTAATTGAAGAACAAACATGTCATACCTTTCTCGGCAAGAAGCATTTCATGCAGTGGCAGTCATTTTGTTTAAAGCCACTGGTTTTGAATCATATTTTTGAGGACCCAGTAGCACTTGCGATGAAGTCATATTTCTCTGATACTCTTAAGTTTTCAAATTTATTCATGACACTCACTCATTCAGATGAACAACATTTTTTGAAGACCACTTTATGGTTGTTGTCATGCTTTTCCTGCTTGTTGTTTTCCATTTGCAAAGCTGAGGAGAATTCAATTATTAAGTTGTTTGAGTGGCTATGGTGGAATTTCTCTTTCACCTAAGTGCATTGTAAAACTAGTTAGTGTAGGCATGTACATAAATAAGCTCTTTTGAGTAGGTGTGCTTTCTTTCATCTTGTAAGTAGTGTAAGTTTTTCTAGCATGATGTCTTCAACAAGATTATTGACAGTTGTACCCAAGACTGACTCCATAACCCAATGGTCAAGGAATAAAAAGTACAAGAGTTATTAGAGCCTCACAGGAAGGTCTCTATCCCCCATGGAGCCTATGTTAGCACAAGAATTTGCACTAGAAAAATTGGTTATTTTTACGATCTATTTTGTAGCACTGGTGAATTAAGAGATTCTGCAACGCCAGCTTGCTCAAGCATGAAGATCGAGATCCAAGCGCACCTGTCATCAACACAAGACACAGGTTAGAAAATCCATGCACACATTAAAGAGAAATCTTATGCAAATGGAGACTTTCCTAAAACAGAGGAGGTGCGCTACCGAATTTGCAGATTTATTTCAGCGATGACGCTACATAATCATCTATGTAGTATGTTCTACGATTTTTCTACCTTATATGCTACGAAAAATCCTAAGCTGAACTTAACGATGGCGCTACAAATTCCACATGACTGTGTCACAGTGGATCTACCAAATAAACATAGCTGAATTCATGATGGGCATTACCAATTTCGCAGAGGATAATTCAGGATGGAAGCTACAGAA
Organism: Picea engelmannii; assembly: GCA_009831015.1. NCBI lineage: Eukaryota > Viridiplantae > Streptophyta > Pinopsida > Pinales > Pinaceae > Picea > Picea engelmannii. The sequence continues at coordinate 150,370 of ML794917.1, read as the reverse complement.
TTGCACACAGGATCGGCGCTACCGAATTTGCATAGTTATTTCAGCGATGGCGCTACATAATCATCTATGTAGTATGTTATGCGATTTTTATACCTTATATGATACGAAAAATCATAAGCTGAACTTAACGGTGGTGCTACAATTTCCGCAGAGGCTAATTCAGGATGGACGCTACAGAATTGCACACGGGATCGATGCTACAAAATGTGCAGAGTTATTTTGCAAGGACACTTTTGCCAATTTTGAGTGTCTAACTTAAAACTCGGATTATGAACAAATGATAAGGTATTTTTGAAATTTGGAGGAGGTTTGTGTTCGTCACATACCAAATAACAAAAACCTCTCTTAGTTTTAAAAAATGTGTTATGGTTAGAGTTATATTAGACATATAAGTGGTGCTATGAAATGTGTAGAAACTGTTTTACAGCGGCGCTACGGAATTTCCTGTACTGGTTACAGTTTGGATATTCTCCTTGTTGGGAGGTTTCCACCTATCAGGGAAAGTTAGAAATGGTCTCCTAAGAGTTTTTTGGACATGAGAGACATGTGTTCCATATCCATATCAATCAATGTGACCTGTTTCAATAGGCATTTATCACAATAGCAAGATCCCAAAAAATAGGAATTTGTTAAGGTTTTGTTGGAATCTTTTGTAACAAGACTCCTAAATGGAGGAGGATCCTATGTAGCTCCTTGGTTTCGACCTCCTTAGGGTAGAGAGATATCATTTACTATATATGGAAGTGGATTTTGAGAAGAAAAGGGTTGGATTCATGAGCCAAGAGAGATGAGAGAGTTTTAGGAGGCACTTTTCCCATGATCATTGTAGCCCTTAGGGGCTTATGTTTTTGTAAACATTTATGTTATTGAAGGTTCATGATATATGTGTTATTAGATTGTATCTCTTGTTTTCTTTTCCAATTTGTCTTCTTAATTGAATGAATTGTACACCTTGAGGATCATGGTTGCCTTTGATTAATAGATTCTTGAGCATCCGAGGATTTGATGTATCTTTCCTATTAGTCACTGTTTACATTCAAGTACCTTGAATTCATTTATGCAGAGAGGATCTCTGCCTTATGGATGTTATTCTTTGTGTTATCTTTTTCTTCCTCTATTCAATAAACCTTTTTATGATATGCAGATTAATTGCATTTAATGAGCAGGGCATTTGCTTGACTCCATATCCCAATGGTCCATCATTGATTTACAACAGCTTGTTGTCCTTTCCCTTCCTCGTTTTCTTTTTCTTCATCCAAAAATCCAATAAAGTATTTTTATTTCTATGTTACCAAGCTTACTCTTATTTGCAGTATGTGAGTGACTCTTGGAGTGATAACAAGACCAAAATCAAGAGGTAATGATTCTCAACCTTGTAGTAAAGGTTGGGATCTGCATCACTCTTAGTAAACCCCAATCTGATCAGGTATTTGTCTATCATGGCATACCATTCCCTAGGTTCCTAATTTATTCCATTGAAATCCTTATTCAGTTTGAACACATGGGACTCCTTACCATGAATAAAAAACCCTTGTGGTTTCTCTATGTACACTTGTTCCTCATTTACACCATTCAAGAAGGCAGTCTTGACATCCATCTGGTGTAATTTACATCCCATCGTGGAAGCAATCACAATAATCAATCTGATGGAAGTGTACTTTTATACTGGAGAAAATGTCTCATCATAGTCCTCTCCCTCTTTCTAGGACAACTCTCTAGCCACAAATATTTCTTTGTACTTCTCTATGATGTCATTTGCAGCATGATTAATCTTGTAGACCCACTTGGAAGTCACCATTGACTTCCCTACTGGTCTTGGAGCCACTTTACAAACATCATTCTTCATGATGTACTGATTCTCTTCCATCATGGCATCCTTCCACACACTTTATGCTTAGTAGCTTCCTCATAGTGGAAGGTTCTGAATCAATGATCTTCCTCATTAGTGTCACATAGTTGGAAACTTTTGTGGTCTCTTTTTCTCTCTAGAACTGAGACAAAATCCATATCCCGATCCTTCTGACTGGTTGCCTCCTATGTCAATGTAGCAAAGTCTAATGAAACAAGTGTTGGGTATGTGTTATATTCTTTGCATGTGTGTGTGTGTGGGTGCGTCAGATACGACGACTGCGTCTGACGATCCCTTCACCTAGGGGGCGGTTTTTGCTATTTTTAGCGGTTTTTGCTATTTTTAGCTGATTTGTAAATTAATCCCGGATTAAGGGATTAGGGTTTTGGTATCTACGGAATACCTAAAAACATTGTATATATTGTATGGTGAATGGTGAAATTCGATATAATGAAAAAGAAAGGTTTTC
>ML794917.1:116366-144043 GCA_009831015.1 Picea engelmannii | reverse complement strand
GATATAATGAAAAAGAAAGGTTTTCCCGGTTGAGGGTTTCCGGTAAAGATCTATGTGTATTCTGTGTATGAGCCATTGATTAATTTCTGTATTGCTTAAGAATATATATGCATTGCTTTACTTCGCAGGTTTAAAACTTACAACAAGGGACTCCTCCTAGGATATATCATATCTCCTAGAAGCCTCTGAAGCTATGATCTAGCCTCCTCAACTCATGTCATATCTCTGTCAACCTCGGAATACGTCTCTCTCTCCCACCTGAATCTGAGGGGGAAATTCCTTTGAATGATCTGGTCTTCCTCTGAGTCAACTGACTCTCTCTGAGATCAAGATCACTCTGATTTTGCATGCTCCTTTTGTAGCTTGACCCCCTTTGAGTCTACATAATCTCTGGAGCCATCTGCTCCATATGCATGTGTTGGCCTCCTCTGAAGTGTGAACTCCTATGAATTGTGAACTCCCTTTGAACTCTAGATCCTTATGATTTGGTACTTGGTGTGGCTTCCTACCTCACCATTGGTGGAGCCATCTGCTACTCCTTATGATATGGCTCATCAATGCGATATATATGTATCCCCCTTTGCATCCTGCAAAGTATCACGAGACCGTGCTAGTCTCTTCCTGGTCACTACAATGATCCTGGGTAGGCCCTTTTGACTCTATTGAATCTTCCTAATGATTTGAAGAGTGATCAATTGAACTAGAGGGATATGTATGGTCATCTTAGGAACCTTCTTCTCCTTACAGTCAATCTCTATATGAGATAGTTTGTATCCAAAAAAGTACCCTTATTGCTAGAATGTTTTGACTTCGTCCTCTTCTCTTTCATTACATGGATGTGTATGGTCATGTACATAGCTCTATGTCTGGATAGTTTGTTCCATGTCTCAGCTAGAAACTATATAATATGTTGTCTCCTGCAACCATCATTATATCTCCCTCTCAGAGCTATCACCTGTGACCTTCCCATAACAAGAGTAACAACAACCAAGACCATCTCCTAGAGGACATCAATTTCATCTTGAAAACAAGTGCATAATTAATAATAAACAATGAGTATTTACTTAATAGTCATCGTATCAACAATATTAAAGTGTTACTAAACATTTTATAGTAATGGAACTCTAAATACGACTATTCTAGTTACAACACTTACTTAAGCTATAGAAATATGAAATATTAAACTTGATATGCAAACCTAGATTCTAGTTGTTGTTATCCCATTTGAGTTGTCTTCTACTTCCCTATCATGTGTTTGGAAGAACCACTATCTAAAAGACATACTCTTCATCCTTTGACTCCTTTTCATTTTCCTGGGGTGTTGACTCTTCCATGTCAGCTACATGTGCATGATGCTTTCCTTGTTCATCCTTATGGGGACATTGAGAGGCATAATGTCCCAACTTCTTACAATTGTAGCATATGACTTTTGATGCATACATCTTATAATGTGGTATTTTATATTTCTTTAGACTAAGTTCTCTTCTATCTTTTCTTTTCTTCACATGAGTGGCAAGAGCTTGGTTTTCTTCATCATTTGTTTTTTGTGATTTGGATATCAACCTGGATTCTTCTTGGGTACAATCTAACCATAACTTGTCAAACTTGGGTAGTTTTCTTATTGTGCATATACCTTGAGCAATGGGTCCTAAGAGGAAGGAAATTCATTGAGTGTAGTAGTCATGAGTTCAATGTTGTCCATTGGGTCTCCAATAGCTACTAACTGGTCCTTGATCCGCGAGATTCTCATGAAATAGTTGGAGATTCTTTTTTACTTGTTTATTGTCACATTTCTAATTTGATGCCTTAGAGTAAGATTTCGAATGTTGTTCTTGTTAGAATTTTTTTATTTTTTTTGGTTACACAATTACAATTATCTTCTTTTATCATTTAATCCAATAGAAATTGTAATAGGATCATTGAAATATAGACAATCACAGATACAATAGAACACAAATTTTATCATGGGAAACTCTCGTGGGGGAGAAAAACCAGCAACCAAATCCTCAGTATATATTCCTTCAACTAGTACAATAATGCGCTATATCTCTCCAAGAAAGACCAAGACCAAAATACCAAAAGAACCAGTCTCCAAGACTTGTGCGCTAGACCTCCTTATGTGCTACAACATACACAAGAGAAGTGTGTGTGAGTGTGTCCAAATGGGAGGAACCTATCCTCTATTTATACACAAAAGTGTCTCTTGAAGATACATGACTCTTGACCTAACTAACCCATAAAAACAAGGTCGACTAGCCACAATGGGGATTTTTACAATTAATAACAATAATGTAATATTTTTTGTTGAGCCAACTTACACAATATAATTACAATGTCCTTTTAAATGTTTGACCAAAACAAATATATGAGAATATCTTTCGTAGTTACACCAAAAATATTAACACTCCCTCTTAACTAGGAAGGTATTATTTCCAGGCACAAACTCCAAGTCTGATATCACACGATCTCACATCCATTAACTGTTGAGCATATGAATCTATACATCCTCAGATATCCATAGTGAAACATGACTTCACCCCATGCACCCAATATGCAGAATAGAAGTCACCCCATAATCACCTCTGAGATTCATAGGAAAAGACATTAAGGTTACCAACTAGCAGTTAGTGTCTGATGGGTATAGTCGACAGTTGGGATCGAACGTATGGAAAAGGTAACTAATCCCGAAGCTCTTCCAAAGGATTGTCTACCAAAGGGCCAATGTCATTTCAGAAAATCTCAAACTAGGTTTGAAGCTCCAGAGGATTGACACCAAGAGGGCCAGTATCAATTAAAGAAAACTTCAACCAAGCTCAAAATTTGCAAACGCTTGACACCAAATGAGTCAGTGTCACTTCAAGAAAAAACCCCAATATATAATTTATCCACTAAGCTTACTCAAGATTTGGAGGGGAAATCTCTTTGTCTCTTCTTCATGCGACCTCATGTTTAGCTCCTGTGTTAGAGGAGGCTCCCATCTATACTTATACGAAAATTGGATTTTAGACTCTCCCTAGCTCAGACTCCTATTTTTTTTTTGTGGCCATGGAGAGTTGTCTCTCCAATCCTAATCCAAGGCCCTAACCCTAAACTTGTTTTTGAACCCTAGAAACAAAGTCTAGTACATTTTAAGTTTAGCGTTCATTTCAGTGGTTTTTTTTACTCAAGGGGTATGGAGGTGCAACTGATGTTGTTTGAGACTCTTACAAAAATGAAACTTATAAGAACACTGGAGAATAAAAATTTACTCTAATTCTTGAAATGAAAAAGATTTTCAAAAATAAAATGCATGAACAATCCTTCAAACCTAAAGATGCAATCTTATTCTTTTATTTTCTTTTGAAGTTCTTTTAAGATGAGAAGAAAATGAAAAAAATATGCTAATAAATTTTTCTTTTTCAAATAACATTGCAAAGAAAGAAAGAGACCTAACTAGCAAAAAACTAGGTTTTTTTTTTTTTTTCTTGCAATCAAAGAAAAACTAACAAAATATGCTAAAAGAAACTACATAATACATGATTCATGCCCCCTCCATGCAAGATAAAAATAAGCCAAGAATGTTGGGAAACTATGAGTAAGGTCTTTTTCTTTTTCTGTATGATAAACTTTCATATTTCAATAGAGAAAAGCCAGAAAGGGACTCAAGACAACCTAGGTAATTAACCAAACCAAACACTAAACCCAGAAATAAAAAGAGATTTTTTTTAAAAACTCCACTTTAACACAGTTCTGCGACTGTGTGCAGTGCAAATCGAAGATATTCACGAGCTATAGAAGAGAAACTTTTGGATGTACATGGGATTTAGAAAAACAACACGTGGATGGCTAGGCAAGCTCAGAAAAATAAAAAAATCCACTCCAAGAAAGAGGGATTCACGACTTGATAACAATTTCTGAGAGGATAAAACTATGCAAAAAACTCAAAAACTACAGAAAAAATGACCAGGAAAGCAAGGAAGAGATACTAACAAACTAACCCAAACTAGGAGAATCCCCAGTATGGTTTCCAATTCCGTTTACGAGATATTCCCCTGTGATTTTGGGTCGAAATCAAAGTAGATCAAGATTGTATAGAGAAGATAGAGATCTTCCCTCTAGGACAAGCACACAAAACTGAAAGAATAACTACTTTACTAGGAGAAGTTAGGGAAGGACAAAGGAGAAAGAGTACACCTTAAATATCTCATTTGATGGTGACCCCACTCCTTTCTTTCAACGATCTCTTGATCCTTTGCTAGAACCAACCTACAAAATGGAAACAATACAAGGACTGCTACGAAGGTAGCTAATCAAAGAGTATACATGTCATATATGATCTTCAAAGTAAACTTAGTACACAAAAACATACAATGAATACCAGATAAGAGGGAAGACAAACTCTGTTATTAAAACCAAATTAGAACGGTAAGTTACAACCTTGTCTCGCCTTTGAAACCGCCTCGAAGTCAATTGTCTGGGTTCCTCCATGAATCCCTCAAGCATCGAATCGACCACTATACTCTTCCTTGGATGGCCCAAATAGGGATAAGGATACACCCCATAGCCATATATATAGGAAAGTGATGCTGGAAAAGGAGTTTCCAGATCAAAGGGGGTGTTTCTCAGAGGATTATAGGAAAGGGGGGCTTGCTAGATACTGGGAGAATAACCTTGCACCAAGGGACTTGACCTCTCCATAACCCTCAATGGTGCTTTCACCTCTTCCCCAAGAGGTTTGGGGAGTTGGATTCCATTGTGTACGGGTGTGGGGATGTTGGAGAACGATCCCAACCGAAAAAACCACCCGAAAACACATAATTATTTTATATTTTATGATTTTTGAGGGAATATGTGCATTGCAAGTTGTAAAGTCATGGATGTCTGCATGTTACACTAGGGAAACCCACATATATGCTCATAAGACATGCTTTTTAAATGATTTTGGAGAGGCAATTTGGGAAAATTTCTAGAAAGCTTCGGGAAATGGTTAGTTCATGACACAAATGCATAGGTGTGGCATTTTGTGCTATAACAACTTGAGATTTGTTTTCTGCCTCGGGGTTACATGTCTCTTGTCCATTTCCCTTCAAAAATGGATATTTACCTTTATTCATCTCATCCTATATCTTCTCTGCTTCATCTTTCTTTCTATGTTATTACTTCTCCTTCGCTTCAACTGCTTTCCTTAATCTTTCTTCCTCTTTCTTCTTCCTTTCTAGTTCCTTGACCTCTCGTTTCTCTTTATCTTGTTTGAGTATTGTTTTGAATTGTTCTGTCAATGTGAAAATTATGTCTGCATCTTCATCTTTGTGAAGTTGTTGTTTGTCTAATTCATTCAAAATTATATCTAATACTTCTTCGAAATTCAAGGCTCCTCGAAAGGTATCCTCAACATAATTGACCTCATGGACTATTTGTTGTGCTATCTTGATAGCCTTTATATGATTGTATATTATATTTTGGGGATCATGTCCTTTCTTGTTTCCAGTGCATAAAAATATCTCTTTTATAACTTCAGCGTCCTTCTCAACATGTCTCTTATTAAACAAGGAGTATTGGCCTATGTGTAGAGGGAAATTTGGCCAATATGTTTTTATTTTTCTCTGATAAGTATAAAGTGACCCCATTTTCTATTGTCTAATAGGATACTTATCTAGCCAACAACTTGTCAAGTACATATTTTGGCAACAGGTGAGGTGGTGATGTGGCTCCAAATATCCTAACATAGGTGTAGTACTTATTCACGTACCAATCTCCTGTCCTATGTAAAACTTTGATAGCCCCTGTGGATATTCGACGTGGATGAAACCCAAAAATGGATTTGTGTAAAGGAGCTAGGAAATAATTATAGATATCATATAGGTGTTATTTACAGTTCACCTCCCACAACTGAGAATAGTACACATGAATTGGGGGGTGGATTTGGATGCATGGAAAATATCTCAGAGGTGACCTCTATTCTGCATGTAAACTGCAGTCTTCACTGTTTCTGCCAATAGATGCATAGGAAGATATTGATCATGGATCATGTCCTTTACTGCTTCCATGATCATTCGATTCTTCCTCTCTGCTACTCCATTCTGCTGATGGTTATAGGGAGTAGAAAGCTCCCTCTTAATCCCAACTTTATTGCAATACTCCTTCAATTATTTTGAGGTGAATTCACCTCCATTGTCTAATCAAAAGGTATTTAACTTCCACTCTGTCAGGTTTTCTACCAGTGCCTTGAACTCTTTGAATTTGCCAAAAACTTCATTCTTTTCCTTCAACAAATAAATCCAAGTTTTACATGAGTAGTCATCAATAAAAGATACATAATATACATACCCACTTAGTGAAGTTGTCGACATCGATCCACACACATTTGAATGCATGATGTCCAAAACTCCTTTGGCTCTACTATCTCTATTGGGAAATGATTGGTTCACATTCTTGCCTTGTGCACAACCTTTTCACACACCATGTGGTTCTGCTTGGATTTCTGGTAAACCTGTCACCATCTTGCTCACAACTAGAAGGGATTCGTAGTGTAGGTGAGTAAATATCCTATTCCATAGTTCACTGGGATTCACAATATAATGAACCATTGTGGAATCTGATTGTCCTTTGAATTTGTAGAATCCTCCATCTTCAACTCTAATCACTAATGCATCATCAAAGGTCTTCCCTCTCGGCCACATAATAAATTGACCATCAACAAATGCTACTATGAATCCTTTCTTATCCAATGCTGAAATTGAGAGAAGATTCTTCTTTAATCCTGGAACATAAAAATTTTCCTTCATCTTCATTGGCTTTCTTGAGTCTAAATTGTAGGAAGATTCTCCAAATCCTTTGATTGGATACTGATAATCATCACCCAATTTCACCTTGTGAGGTGAATCATTATGAAAAAGGTTAGATAAGGAGTCCTCATAACCTATCATATGCTTGGAAGAACCATTGTCTATCAACCAAGTGTCACTTCCATGAGTAATAGTACCTCTGAGGGCTGAGATAAGGACATAATACTCATCACTTGATTCATATTTAATTGAAACCTTCTTGGGAGGGTCATAATATTTATCTGTGTGAGCTTGATGCATCTTACCTCCTTTATTTTTTCTTGATTTCCTTAATGAGGGGACAATCCCTTGCAAAGTGTCCCAATTCCTGACAACAGTAACATCTGATGTTATATTTGTATCTTCGACCCTTATTAAACTTCTTAGGTGAAGAGTTATCCTTCTTTCTCTTTCCTTTCTTGATGTGGGCGACTAAGGCTTGATCTTCATCTGCCATCTTTTCTTCTCTTGTTGTCATCCTAGATTCTTCCTGGTTGCAATCTTCCCAAAGCCTACTAAACTTGGGAAGATTCTTCCTTGAGAAAATCCCTTAGATGAATGCATCCCTTGACCTTGGGATGCCATTCAAGGAGTTCATCACCATATCTCTTCTCCTTCTATTGAGTTACCAATGGCTTCTATCTGCTCCTTTATTTTATTCACTCTTGAGAAGTAGGAGTGAATGGATTATGAGTTCATCATCTTCACATTCTTCAAATGAGTTCTCAAAGTCATCCTTCGGTTGATGTTGCTTCATTCAAAAAGAGGATTTAATGTGTCCATCATTTTATTTGGAGAATATATTGATGATACATGATGGATAAGGTGGTCCTTGATGGAGTCTGCAATAATCCTTTTTGTTTTTACCATGTCCTTCTTATGCTTTGATTTAACTTCATTTCCTGCAGGTTATTAAACCTCTTCTTTGATGAATGTATCTAGACAACGTTCTTCAAGAAGGAGGGCTATTATGTACCTCTATGCTATGAATTTATAAGCTCCATCTAGCTTTTCATCGATCTTCATTCATGTAGCCATCTTTCCTAGGACCACACAAAAAGATGACCAAAAATGAAAATTTTCATAAGAGAGTTCTGAACTTACCAATAGGTGCACTCTGCTAGGGTGAGCTACTTCGTCATATTGCTTCAAAAAAATTATCCCCAAAAATTGAAAAACGTCTGCTTTAGGGTTTTGGGTGAAACCCTAACTGCAACAGTTGCAAACTGGAAAACTGGTCCACTGAAAAAGTGCACTATCCTAGGGTGATCTAGGTGGATATCAGTGGCCACCCACCTTCTCCAATTGGCTCAAAACAATTTTTTGGCAATTTTGGCAATTTAATGTTTTTTGCAGTTTTTAACTTCAGGGGGCAGTTTGAGGTCCTAAACGGTGTTTTTTCATGATCAAGCCTCTCAATTATAGCTAAAGTCTCTAATCTAGACCCCTAAATGAATCTCCTCATCAATACCTTTCCAACGAGCTATTGTACGCCTTAAACAGAGATTGTATGCAAAAGTTACGACCTCGGGAAGTTAATGTACTAACTTACCTCAACGGGGCCCACATGAATTTTGGTGCTTCATCTCCTAGGGTTAGGTTTTTGGATGTCTAGGGTTTTGGAATTCATATTTATTGTAAAAATACCTTCAGAGCCTCATTGTACTGATCTTCTTGTGAATTAGTGCAGCCATCACATCTCTTCTCAGAGATAAGTCGCCACCATTCCAACAAGCTTGTTTTCCACTGCATTTCACAGTTTCATATTATTTCCCGAGTTAATAGAAACCAGTTTTACTGTATCTCTGTTGTTTTATCGCATACCTGTTATATGTTTATGTATTAAATATTAATAATAATCTACATCCACTTCGTTATGCTCATAAAATTTGGATTAGTGGTATCATAGTGGTATGCTCCTTGTCATTTTTAATACATGTCCCCAACGAGGTCAGGGTACAAAGAATTGGGGCTTGAGATTGTTTCTCTTAAGGAAAAAATCTCTCACACACCCAAGAAACCTCTCATGGAGGGTTAAAATAAATATGACGGGACATGAGATTCTTTCAAAATGTTTCTCGAGGAAGCCCTCACGCAACAAAGGAACAAAATGATGGATAATTTTGCGCAAATCCTTCGGTGGCTACCAACAGGCGACGCATCTTCCTCAAGCGGTAGCGCCGCCCCTTTCAAAGTACAAATCAAATTTTATATTCCTATATTTGAAGGACAGATATATGCAGACGCCATAGACAAATGGTTGAATTTTCTAGAAGGGTATTTTTTTGTTCATGACTTCTCAAATAGAGAAAAGATTACTTTTGTGCTCCTCAAAGTCGTTCCCCACATCAAAGATTGGTGGGAGACTTTCTGTGAGAAGAAGTAAACAGAGGAACCCTCATTATTTACAGTCGTGGTCACCTGAGAGTCATTTAGGGATGTTATTAAAGAACAATATTACCATGTCGAAAGTTATGACAACCTGTATACAAAATGGACCACACTGCGGCAAGAAAGAGACCAAGTCATGCCAAAGTTTACAAATATAATCCATACATTGTGCACCAATATGGGTATCAAATATTATGAGTGACATATGGTGCTCAAGTATTTTGGTGGTCTACATAGATACATCAAGGCCGAAATGGAGTTTCTAGACATCTCATCCTTGGGCGCGACCTACTGATATGCTGTCAAAATCAAGCAGAAGCTAAAACAAAAGACACTACAATTTGGGCCAGGAAACCACTCACAGAAAAAGCAGGGAAAAGGAAGCCCCAACCCATAGAACAAAGGGCAGAGCAAAGATAGAAAACTTCAGGACCACCATCCTAAGCCGCAAGCAAAGAGGGAGACCAGAAAGACGAAGAAAGATACCGGGAAGTGGTGTGACTTCCATAAGATCCCCTGGAACAACACTATTGATTGCCGCTCAAAGAAGTCATTGGTGAATGAGGTGAAAGCCTCTGATTCAGATGCGGGGTCAAAATCTGAGTCTGAACCAGAAAGGGGAAAATGTATCATCGATGCAGAACCCAGTGCCAGAGTTGCCACTACCAAGGTCTAGCCTAGTGAACCAGATGAGCCAAAGGAAGGTGAGCAACTTTTTCATTCACATATGTGGGTGAAGGGCACCCTGCTACACTTCATCGTTGATAGTGGTAGTCAAAAGAACCTCATCTCAGCAGAGGTCATCAAGTAGATATCCCTGTCGACAAAACCGCACCCGCAACCCTACACCATTGGATGGCTCCGCCAAGGAAGCGACCTCCACGTTAGCCAACAATGTCGTCTGTCGTACAACATCAATCCCTTCAAAGACGAGGTAATATGTGACGTTTCTCCTCTTGAAGTTTGTGATGTTCTTTTGGGACAACCTTATTTATGGAAACGTCATGCTATATATGAATCTAGGCCTCGTAGTTTTATTATTACTTTGAACATGAAATTGTATAGGATACCCGAGGCCATCCCACTATTGTTGGGAAAAACACCCTACGGACTAGCAAACAGAATTCAGACTTTGCATACAGATATGACCGAATAGAAATTACTTTCTACCTTCATCCCTAGATTTAAATCCCCTTTTCTTAGTAAATGCATGCAAAGATCAACCTACCTCGTTCCCGACGTTTGATGTCGATCCTCCGTTGTGCTTGATTACTTGTTCGCAATACTCCTTCCAAAGTTGACCTGCATTCAAGACAAGCAACAACTATGCATGCATACTACTTATATACTAACGGGTTAGAAATCCAAACATATACTGATCAAACTATAAACAGTTCATGAATTGGGATGGGAAAAACATTTTCTTTATTACTTTGAATGAGTCAACTTACAAAAGTTGAGACCGGCCACCGCTCCTTGAACCTGATCATGGGATCCTCTTCTTCTGTCCTTCAACTACTTTGCTTTTGAATCTCCTTTGGCATAATGAAAGGCTAAAGGGTTGGGACAATGGGAATACGTAAATGGGTAGAGTTTCTTTGCTATATTTTTTATCTCTTTCAAATGGGACTCCTACCCCTTCTTTTATAGGCTAGAAAGAGCTAGGTATTTGGATGAACCCTCAGCCATGCATGGTCGGGAGTTTCAGTTAACTCACCCATAGCTTTTTGTTCTGTCAGAAACTTTCCTTTTTTCATGCTTTTGTCGGTCCACGTGGGTTGTTTTGGGTCAACCAGCATGTACACACATGCAGTAATGGATTAGGGCGCGTGGGCCTTTATAAAAGAGGATTTTCAAAGAGTTGTTCAGCAGTGAAATGGAAAAGAAGGGACATGAGTTGGCCTGATGCCAGGTAAGCATGTGTGGTGCAATTTAGGGTTATAACAGATGCCCCCTAATGTGTGAGGTTAGAAGAGCATCTGATGGCCGAAATACATAACCAATCTTTACTGAGGTGCCGAACGATTGAGCCCAAGGATCAGGACCCAGGAGGTGTCGTCTACAAAATAACAAATGTCTCACTGAGGCGGGCATACCCATGCTTGGGATAAAATAGAACCATGGCTACCAATAAAATACACTGTAGATCCATGTCAAATAACTATAAAGAGTAGCCACAAACAATACACAGCGGAGCTACATCTCGAAATCAGAAAGATATACATATAGAGTATCCATCTTCCAAAAGATGATTCGGCCTAATGGCTAGAGATGAGATCTTCAGAGCTCGAGCAACAACCTCAAAAATCTTCAAAACTAGGGTAGGAGTGTAATATGAGTGTACGAATACACTACCCAGAGGTCTTCGACGGCTCGTCGGTCATGGACTTGATAATCTTGATGATCAGACTGAAGGCTTCAGTGATTTCAAACAAGGACTTGATTGGATGTTCAAGATGGTCGGGTACGAGGACAAAAGACATATTGCAGAGGGGCCAACTCAGGCTTGGTGACAAACTTCCTTTGGACAATAGCATGACAAATGATGAGACTCAGGCAGCATGTATGTTAATCATAAGTCTACGAAGCAGGAGGCAACACAAACTCTCCATATGTTTGGAAGGATAACCAAACGGTGGAGGACACAACTCTATATAGCAAGAAAAAGTTTCCTAAGGTCATAATACATCCCATAGTCTGATGATCAAACAAATATATGTGCTTTATCCAAGGGCAACTCATTATGCTGCCAATAAAGAAAATACTTTTCCCTTCCTCTTTTTGGGGTATATTTGATTGTTTTTGTTCTTTTCAATAATTGTGAAAAAAGAATAAAGGAATATTACGTTACAAAGGAGGAACGAGTGTTGCAAACATACAAGCTCAAGGCACAAGGACAAGACTGATGTTCTAGTAGAATGATACTCGGGAAAAATCCTTCGGGGGCCAAAGGTGTTAAGACGCAGAAGCAAACTGTTACAAGGATGGCGTATAAGATATGCAAAAGCGGTTAACAAAACACACAATGGTAACGTACTTCGATGTAAGTCTAACGAGCCCAGAGAAGGTAAGCTCGGTGGTTTTTCATATTTAGAGAGTCTAAAAAAACATAAAAGGAGACTCCATTGGGGTACCTTTTTTGAACATAGTCTAGCCGGTTCGAAAAAGGGGTAAACTGGCACCGACAAGACGTCTATTCAAAACCATTTTAATGAGTGTGATAAAGACAAGATCACTCGGCCATTTTTTCACTTTTAAGGAGTCTGAAAAAAGATTAACTATGGACTTCGTCAGGAATGTTCTTCTGGACCATTTTAACGAGTGTGAAAAAATAAGGTCACTCGACGATCTTTTCAATTTTAGGGAGTCTGAAAAGAGCTTAACTATGGACTCCGTGGGGGTTCCTTTTTCATAATTTTAGTCCCTCGGGCCCAAAAAAGGGATAAAATTATACCTGAGAGTACTCTTCTAAAGAACGGAAGTTCCATAAAGTATACCTTTGTTCGTACAGTTGACCGTCCAGACCAAAAAAGGGGTAAACTACTGCCGGACAGACGTGACTTCAAATTTCAGTTTAACAAGAGTGAAAGGCCACAAGATCGCTCGACAATCTTTTCATGTTTAGAGGGTCTAAAAATGGTTTAAAAGAATACCCGTTTAAGGAACATTCTTCTGGACCAATTGAACGAGTGTGAAGAAACAAGGTCACTCAACAATCTTTTCATCTTTAAGGAGTCTGAAAAGGGTTTAAAGAAGACTCCATAATGGTTACTTTTCTCATTTAATCCGGACGAGATCGAAAAGCATAAATGCAGTCTCACTGGATGTTGCTTTCGGATCTCAAAGCGAGCTTGAAAAACAACAAAGTTAGCTCATGATAGACTCTTTGTGGGTTGATGCCTGGCATCTCCTCGAAGGAGCTGTATGCTCCGACGAAAACATTTTCTATGACTCCAGGGGTTCTGGAGATATTGATATGTATCATTTCAGAAATGGTTTCCATATTACCCTCAGAATAGATCTTGTGTGTAGATAAGGGATTAGTATGACCAGACCTATCTCTAGTCATAGTCACGGTGAATTATCCTGCTTCGATTCGGATTAACTCTGGGAGGAAATATGATCTGTGATGAAGATCTTCCCAAGGTTTATATGGACTAGTCATTGCGTCGATTACTGCTTCGTCGGAGGGAAAGACTAAGTCTAATGAATCGGTGTTAGCGAGAGAACCATGAGCCCAAGTAGGCTCTAGAAGTGGATCTAACTCTTGTGCAGGAGTTGGATCAAGGTTAGCTGAAGCTTGCTAGACTAAAGAGTACGCTACTTCAGTGGCGGACAAGGGCATGGACATGCCTGGATGCCCTGTCTCATCCATCGTGGCCGATGGGGAAGGAAGTATCCATGGATCCTTGAAGTAATTCGTGCAGAACGACGAAACTTGAAAAATATCAACCTTATGGTGATTAGATATAAATTTGATGTCGTCGTGAGGGGGCGGGTAATCGAAGTACCCATCAAGGATGGGCACAAACCAACTCCTATGTTGACGACACCTGGTTGAGGATTATCAATCATCGGGACTGTGGATGCCCCCAAAGTTGGATCAGGTCTGGAGAAAGACAATTGATCGATGGTCACTATCCGGCCCTCGTGTGGAAACAACAAGACCCAGAAAACTGTAGCAACCACAGATTGCATAGCATAAGTCCAACTCCGTCCTAACAAGAGGTTATCGTCGAGGGGAGCATCGACTACCTCTACTTCGACACACACAGTCTTTCCTCCTAACTACATGGGGAAAGAAGGAACAATGCCATGTGGTCGGAACGAACGATCGTCGAAAGCAGTGAGGAGAGTAGGTGATGGAGACAAAACGAGCTAGCCAATGGCCTTCCAACATGCCAACGACATAACGCATGTCGAGGTACCCTCATCGACCACCGTGCGGAAGATATTCCATGAAATTTTTTTCGTGGGATAAGCCACTACTATATGAAATGCTACGTGGTAAGGCAGACGAGGTTTTAAGTTGGTTGTATATAACATGATGGTACCCGGATTACAAGTCTTAGTAGAGCCCAAAGCGGTTAACAAGGCTTTCCTCTGAGCAGGGAAACTTTGGAGGACCTCCAAAGCAGACATCGCACAAGGGGTTTGTGATAAATCTTCCACCACAGAGTAGTTCTGGGCGGCCCTTGCGTTTGGGTTATGAGAATCTTTTTTAAATACACCTTTTGGAATGCATGTCATTGTTTCTCCCAACGTCTTCTTAATCTGTAGAGGAAGAGATGGGAGATCGGCTTCTTTACCCTTTTCAGAAGCGCTTGGTTTACTATAATCGTGCGCTCTAGTCGATATGAAAACATCACCCCTAACTATATATATGTTCGCAGATGAAGGGTTGTTCAGAGGCGGGTAGGTTTCTTGGCTACCCCCTTCCGTGCTTGCAGAGGCTTGAGTTAGATTTTTCCCATGTTGAAATGGATTAGTCAACATTGCCTGCTGTTGCTGCGTGACAAATTTTTGGGCCTCTACAAGTCGAGGACATATATGGGTCGAGTGGTCTTCCGTGCACAAGTTGCATGGATACCTCACCTTCCCTTTTTCAGTGTTGTCCCCGCCAGCATTATCAGTGGGTTTTTTATCCCCCTTACCCTTCTTTCATTGTTTTTTCTTCCCTTCAGGATGTTGGGTGACCTTTGGGTTAGTCGACTGCACTGTGTGTACTTTCGACATTTTGGTAGAGGGAGCAACCAAAGCAGTAGTTTGGTTGGCCTCTGTGTGTTGTATGGATAACTGCTGCAACTTATTTGTCAATTGCTCAGTAGGCTTGGTTTGTGCTGAACCGACAATACCATAGGCATGTGGTCCAACTCTCTATCTAGTTTTATCCAGTATTGAACGTGGCGCATCTGGCAAGATGTTGTATAATAAACCAGACTGAGAATAGATGAGCTCAAACTGTTGAGCCCTCATGATGGCATCTTCTTCGGAGAAAACTCCCAACGTCGCAACGTATTTGGATAACTGCGAGACCAAAGACTTAAGGAACCACTCAAGCAGGAATGCTGGTGGGACTGGTACCTTGATTAAACTCTTCCGGCGTCTCCATTCTCAGATGTGATTAGAGATATGGTCCGTTGTTGTCTATTTGAAATTGGCGAGCAATTCTATGCCAGTGTCGTATCTCACAGGTAATTGGAAATGGTTTAGGAAATCCATCGCCAGTTCGCCAAAAGAAGAGTATCTTGAGCGATCGAGCTCAATGTACCATTTCGCGGCACTCCCAATGAGAGTACGTTGAAACAATCACAATTGTACGGAGTCATATTTTAATGAGTTAGATGAGCACCAAAGATGGAAGGTAGTCACATGATCTCCTGGATCTTCATTAGGCTTGGCTTCGAACTTTGGAATGCCCGAAGGCAACTTCGTCATCATAGGAGGCCAACGCGGATCGTGACAAATAGGTTCATTCAAAAGCCTTGTCAAATCTGGCAAGTGTAACGTTGTCAGGAACGGTAGTTTGGGTTGCTGCTGATAACTTGGGAAAAAGGGACCTGGAGTTTGACTGGCACCAGGTTGCCAGGAAAAGTTTGGCTGCTGGCTCGGATTCTGGTAAAAACCATGGCCCTGGCCAGCGTAAGGATTTTTCATATGTGGAGACAACATCGGCTGATTTCCCAAATAGGACATAGATTGTTGAGCATGCATTGTATTCGAAGGACTTTGGGAAGGATTACCCCATGCCGGTCTCATGGGGATAGGCATAGTGGTTTGTCCGGGGTTCCATTGATTGTGGAAAGAATTACCCCAGATCGACATTCTGGAGGAGGGAACGGATCCTTGCCCTAAATTCCAAGGTCTTGCTAGGTTTTCCCCCTGTGCAGGAATAGTACCTTGCACAGGAGTAGATTGTCCAAAAATGAGGTTTCCCCCAGTCGGGAAAGCGGCTGATGAGAAGGTGTTGTTACCAAACATTTTGTTCCAAGAAAATGGTGTCGAACCTACCGGCATACTATGCGAAGGTGGTCCTTGACTCCCCGCTCCAAATAAACTATTGTGTGTAGGTTGCCCGGCGGATTGCTGATGCGAACCACCGAGTGAAGGGGACGAAGGAGGGATATGACCTCCTCCATAAGGAAAAACGTTAAAAGGGACAGGAGTTCCCCCCATGTGACCTTGTAGAGGAGCGCTAGAGCTCCCTGCCCCCAGTCCCAAAGTCTATAAAGTGGAGTAGAAAAGTACAGGACTTGTACCTAAACTAGGCATCCCATATGAGAACGGAGGGCCTTTCGCACTAGGTGTGAGAGGGGTTGTGGCCGCCGCCAAAGATGGGTTCGGTCCACTATGTGAGGTAGTTGCAGTCGAGACCATGGTGGCTCAGACCAACGATGGTAGGTTAGGAGATGAAATCTCCCCTGTGGTGACAACCGTGGTGGGAATTGAAGAATTCCCAGAAGGAGTAACAGAATTTGTTTCCATTACTGTGTGCGACACTGTCTCGCGCTCGTGAAATTGAATTGGTACAATAAAAGGTGCCAAGAAATCAGTGGTTGGGCTTTCAACCGGGCTAAGAGCAGTTGCTTCAAGGTCCAAAATGGTCGATTCGTCCGGGGGTTGGTCGGGCACAATGGTTTGTAACCCGGTCACTTCAAAAGACCCTTGTTGGTCTAGCTTCTGCCTTAATGGTGGTAGGGGTGGCTCCAGTGTAACCAGCGGTAGGCCAAGAAGCCTTCGTGACCGGCGGAGCTCGGGATCCTCCACTGTGTGAGAAGATCCAAGACACTCTAAGGTAGTCTAAACTCTCAAAAGTAACACACACTAAAAAAAAGTCCCTGGAAGATAAGACAAGAAACCACTAAATTAATTGGAAGAACAGTTACAACAACCAACACTAGAGCAGCTTACCGGTGCAAGTGAAACTCGAACACGGAAGCACCCTCCGGGTATACTCTGCAAAGCGTGGCCTTATGTCTATCCTAGGTACCGCGGTATACCCCTGCAGTCACCTGTGTATGTCCCTAAAAAGATTGGCAACTAGGTTGCCAACGCGCGAACAGTCACCAGGCGGGTACAGTCGAAAGTCGGGTAGAGCACAAGGAGCAGGGTATCAAGAGAAAATGGTCTAGAAGACAACTGAGGACCTCGAACAGATTCGAGACCCACGAAGCCCGGTGGAAAATGCAAACGACGGAATCCCAAAACAAGCCCTCTATATGTGTTCTCCACTATGATTGGTCCAACTTTGGAGGGGTTATCTCTGCTACCTTTTTGCACGCGACCTCATGTTTATCTCCTGTGTTAGAGGGGGGTCATGGATAAATTTCACAACACTATACTTATACACTCCCTATCTCAAGCTGCAATGTTTGATTTTAAATGTCCTTGAAGAGTTTCCTCTCCAACCTAATCCAAGGCCCTAGTCCTGAACTAGTTTGTGAACCCTATAAACATAAAAGTCTAGTAGATTTTAAATTTAGCGTTAATTTTATGGCTTTGTCTTATGTCAAGGGGTATGAGGGTGAAACTGATGATGTGTAAAAGATGAAAGCAAAAAAAAAAGAATAAAAAAACTGGAAACAAAACTTTTACTGAATGCAAAATTTCATCAACTTTTCAAAAGAAATATTTTTTAACTTTTCTAAGATTTTGGATAGCAAACTCAAAGGAATTTCACTCGACTGCGAGCTACTTACGATCTAAGTGAACTACAAAAACTTATGAAATAAAATACTTTTTCCTGGCTTAATAATGCAGAAACACACTATTCAACCAAACAAGAAAATGAAAAGAGATTTTTTATTTATTTAAATGCTAGTAAAGAAAGAAAGGAAAAATACCGACAAGCAAAAAACCAAAAAAAATAATTCTGGCCTAAATCGCAGATCGCAAAGAATCAGGTCGAAAATCACACACTAGCAATTCTAAAAACAATGACTCTCACACTTGTCTAAAAACCTTTAACATTCTTTTATTTTTATGAGAAAAAGTAAGCTAAGAGTAAAATTAATCCTAAGTTATTGACTGTTCAAACAAAGATTCAAACCCTTGAGAGGAATACTTCTTATCAAGGGAGAGGATGACTGCCTTACCCTTAACAAAAAGTAGCCTGTACGAACACACGACTTTTACTCAAACAGCACGCGTGCGAACACGCGCTGGATAGAGACAGAGGGCGTGTACACGCGCGCTGACCTTGTACAGGTCGCGTGTATATCTAAACTCTGAGAAAAAATGCAAACATACAGAACAAACCAGGAAGAGACCAATGATATTGATAACCAGGATCCCTTGAAGGCTTGGACACCCTTTCTAAGAGAAAAACAACTAATGTAAAGAAAAAATGATAAAGCAACAACAATCTGAGATAGGACTGCTAGCAAACAAGACTTTAGACATAATTCCAGAAAAAACCCATGAGAATGTGTGATTCTGACAGGGAAGAGGATGATTGCCTCCGAGGTTCTCTGAACTCTACACGCTATTGCTACCTCTACAACTAGAGTTCACATGTGGGATGTAAGAGGGTAGGGTGCGGGTACATGCATGCAGACCTTGTGCAGGCCACGTGTACCTCTGTGGGTCCCGAAAAACACAGTCAAGAAAAAGTAAGGGAAAGTTGGTATGGAAAACCTGACTTCCTGCTAGCTCAGACCTTACAGAAACGAGAAGAAAATACAAGCAAGAAAAACTAGTCTTTAAACTACCCAAAAACTAAATAAAATTCTAGGAACCCTAGAGAGTTTCCCCAGTACGGTCGCCAATTCTGTTGTTGGGAAAAACACCCTATGAACTAGCAAATAGAGTTCATACTTTACATGCAGATATGACCGAATAGAAATTACTTTCTACCTTCATCCCTAGATTTAAATCCCCTTTTCTTAGTAAATGCATGGAAATATCAACCTACCTCGTTCCCAGCGTTTGATGTCGATCCTCCGTTGTGCTTGATTACTTGTTCACAATACTCCTTCCAAAGCTGACCTGCATTCAAGACAAGCAACAACTATGCATGCATACTACTTATATACTAACGGGTTAGAAATCCAAACATATACTGATCAAACTATAAACAGTTCATGAATTGGGACGGGAAAAACATTTTCTTTATTACTTTGAATGAGTCAACTTACAAAAGTTGAGACCGACCACTGCTCCTTGAACCTGATCCTGGGCTCCTCTTCTTCTTTCCTTCAACTACTTTGCTTTTGAATCTCCTTTGGCATAATGAAAGGCTAAAGGGTTGGGACAATGGGAATACGTAAATGGGCAGAGTTTCTTTGCTATATTTTTTCTCTCTTTCAAATGGGACGCCTACCCCTTCTTTTATAGGCTAGAAGGAGCTAGGTATTTGGACGAACCCTCGGCCATGCATGGTCGGGAGTTTCAGTTAACTCACCCATATCTTTTTGTTCCATCGACAACTTTCCTTTTTTCATGCTTTTGTCGATCCACACGGGTTGTTTTGGGTCAGCCAGTGTGTACATGCGTGCAGTAATGGATAAGGGTGCGTGGGCCTTTATAAAAGAGGATTTTCAAAGAGTTGTTCAGTAGTGAAATGGAAAAGAAGGGATATGAGTTGGCCTGATGCCAGGTAAGCATGTGTTGTGCAATTTAGGGTTATAACACCCACCTAGTGTTATTTCCTTGATCTATGCCAAGCAATGGAGGAAGTTCATCTCACAAACTAGGAAGTTTGTCTTCTTTGTGATTCGCTCTCAGAACGAGCAGAATATTGCAACCACATCGAGGACCTCCGCGACTGACCTCTCCATACAACAGAAGCAAGTGGATAAGGTCATGGAGGAATACCAAGATATCTTCTCCTCGTCGACTGGGGTACCTCTGCACTGTCAGGTAAATCATCCCATCGATCTGACCCTTGGCGCACCGCTACCAAACGAGCCAGTATACCGCCGCTCCTTGTTAGAGAATGAGGAGATCAAGTGACAGATCCAAGAACTTCTCCACAGGGGCCACATACATCCCAACTCATCACCTTATGGGAACCTGATCATGCTAGTACAGAAGAAAGATGGGACTTGGAGACTCTTCATTGATTATCGAGCCCAAAATAAAATTACAGTTAGGAACTAGTACCTGATTGCCTGAATCAACGATCTCCTTGATCAAATCAAGGGGGGAAAATACTTCAACAAGATTGATCTGAAGTATGGCTACCACCAAGTCCCAATCGAGCAGAAAAATGTATGGAATACCACCTTCAAGTCGAAAGAAGGTCTCTTTGAATGGTTGGTCATTCCCTTTGGCTTGACAAATGCTCCAATGACTTTCATGAGGATGATGGACGATATCCTACGACCTTTCACCAATAATTTTGTAGTGGTGTATCTGGATGACATACTCATCTACAACAAGACGTGGGTAGGACAAGGTTCTGCACACCCTTCAATAGCACAAGTTATATGCCAATTTGGAAAAATGATCCTTCGGCATGGACCGGGTCCAATATCTCGGTTACATCGTGGATAAGAATGGTGTACATGTGGATCCAGCCAAAATCCATGTCATCCATGATTGGCCAACACCAACCACACTCACTGAGATTTGAATCTTCCTAGGCCTAGCCAATGTTTATTGTAGGTTCATGTTGGGGTTCTCCCATATTGCATGGGCCCTCAGCCAAGTAACCAGAGGAGGTGGTAAGGAAAAAATCTTTTGGGGTATGTCTCAACAACAAGCATTTGATGATTTGAAGCAATGTTTTTTCTCAACGCCAGTACTCTCATTACCTGACCTACAACATCCCTTTGAGATTGAGACAGATGCTTCAGACTATGCTATGGGCACAGTTCTCACTCAGCACGACCACCCCGTGGCCTATCATAGTGAGACACTATCATATGTCATATGTAAGTACCCTACTTACGACAAAGAAATGTACTCCATTATGAAAGCCTACCGATAGTGGAGGCATTACATTCTTGGGAAAGAGACAGTCATCCACACTGATCATAAGCCCTTGTAGTTCATGCAGACCCAAGGAAAATTGTAGAATGACCGCCATCAGAAGTGGTCCACATACTTACAACAGTTCCACCTCAAAATCAAGTAAAAAATAGGAAGTACCAACTGAGTCACTGATTGTCTCAGCCGACCTCCAATCACATCACTCACCATAGTGCTAGACTCTTGTGGTACGAAACCTATGGGTGGCCCCAGCTCTATGAAACATACCCTAATTTCGCCAACAATTACAAAATGTTGGGCACACACTCAATCGTCACTAATTTCCATCTTCAGGATGGATTGTTGTTCCATATGGGCCATCTTTTCATTCCATTAAGCAAGCGTGCAAAGATGATTTGGGAATCCCACTACAGTTGGGTAGCAGGACACTTCGTCGTAGAAAAGATAGTGGCAGTGTTGCAACAACATTTCTACTGGCCAAAACTTCGGCAGGATGTCAGCAAATATATCAGGTCATGCACTTCTTGTGCTATTGCTAAGCCCACTAGTAAGAACGAGGCCTGTACACCCCTTTTCCTACTCCTGACAGGCCATGGGAATCCATATCAATTGATAACATGTCGGTCCTTCCGATCACTAAGCGGGGGAATGACTGTGTTTTTGTGGCTATTGATCGCTTTTCTAAAATGGCACTTCTGCCCCCTTGTAAGAAGAGCATCACCACAGAGGCCACTTCCAAGATATTCTTTGAGCAAGTGTGGGTACATTTTGGAATCCCACAAACTATTGTCTCTGATCAAGACAGTCAGTTCCTCAACACATTCTGGTCAAGCCTATGGTCACTGCTGGACACTAAGCTCACCAAATACATGACCTTCCATCCCGGGACAAATGGCCAAACTGAGGTCGTCAATCGGATGATCATGCATATCCTGCACATGTGCAATTCCAAGCACCCCCTCACATGGGATGAGAATCTCCCATACGTTCAACACAGATACAAATGAGCCCTACATAGCGCAACCGACCACAACCCCTTTTAGGTGGGATTGAGATTCCAACCATTGGGTCCCATGGACGTTTCACTACCCCTTGTGGCCACCCCAACCGATGCATCGCCTTCTCTAGCTGAAGATGATAAAGCCACCCAGTTCATTGAGCGGATCCAGCACATCTGCCAATAGGTTCAAGAGATTTTACAGAAGTCCAATTCCAAGTACAAGCAGCGCCATGATCAACACCGGGTGCCACATAAGTTTCATGTGGGAGACAAAGTTTCGCTATATTTGCAAAAAGAACTCCTTACAGGGCCCCATCGAAAGCTTCGTCCACTTCGTTATGGGACCTACACCATCATCAAGGCTGTGGGAGATAATGCTTTTGAGCTCAACATTCCTTCATTCCTTGGTCTGCACCCAGTGTTCAACGTGCCTCTCCTTCGGCCATATTTCCCACCATTATTGGACACCTCAGAGATAGAAGAACAATTGAAACCAATAGAGATCAACCCTGAATTCATGAAACAAGCATCCAATGATCAAATTTTGGACACACAGGTCAAGGGGACTCACCAACAGAGGATCTAGCTTTATCGAGTTGTCAAAGCAGGGCAGCTCCTGCACCAAGGCAAGTGGCTCACCAAGGGCCAAATTCAGCAGAAATTTCCTCATATGATGGGGGAAATCAATGCAATTGAGACCATTTCTTCCTAAGGAGGGAGGATTGATCCAGGTGGATATCGGTGTCCACCCACCTTCTCCAACTGGCTCAAAACGATTTTCTGGCAATTTTGGCAATTTACTATTTTTAGTAGTTTTTAACTTCGAGGGCCAGTTGGAGGGCCTAAACGACATTTTTTCATGATCAGGCCTCTCAATAGTATCCTCATCAATACCTTTCCAACGAGCTATCATGTGCCCTAAACGAAGATCGTATGCAAAAGTTACAATGCCGAGAAGTTAATGTACTAACTTACCCCAACAAGGCCCAAATGACTTTTGGCACTTCATTTCTCAGGGTTAGGTTTTTGGATGTCTAGGGTTTTGGAATTCATCTTTATTATAAAAATGCCTTCAGAACCTCATTGTATTGATATTCTTTCGAATGATCTCATATGTCACATCTCTTCTCGGAGATAATCCGCCACCATTCCAACAAGCTTGTTTTCCACTGCATTTTACAGTTTCAACTTATTTCCTGAGTTACTAGAAACAAGTTTTATTGTATCTCTGTTGTTTTATCGCATACCTGTTATATGTTTCTGTATTAAAGATTAATAATAATCTGCATCCACTTCGTTCTTCCCATAAAATCCGGATCATAGGGAAAACCTCTAGATGGTCTTGGTTTGTCTGGTAATTGTCTCTAGATTGGAAAATGGCTCCTTTTTAGGCTTCTAGATCTGCAATTGGCTTCTATTTAGGCTTGCTCTGATACCAATTTAGAATTTTAATTTTTTTCTGGTTACACAGTTACAATTATCTTCTTTTAGAATTTAATCCTGGGAAACCCTCATGGGGGATAAAACCTAGCAACCAAAATCCCCAGTATGTATTCCTTCAACCAGTACAATAATGTGCTATATCTCTCCAAGAAAGACCAAGACCAAAACACCAAAAGAACTAGTCTCCAAGAATTGTGCACTAGACCTCCTTATGCGCTCCAAGATACACAAGAGAAGTGTGTGTGAGTATGTCCAAATAGGAGGAACCTATCCTCTATTTATACACAAAAGTGTCTCTTGAAGAGACACAACTCTTTACCTAACTAACCCATAAAAATAGGGTCGACTAGCCACAATGGGGTTTTTTACAATTAATACCAATAATATGATAAAAAAAAATTAGTTGACTTATACACTATAATTACAATGTCCTTTTAAAGGTTTGACCAAAACAAATATACAAGAATATCTTCCGTAGTTACACTAAAAATATTAACAGTTCTTGCTTTCATAGAGTCTAGTTAGGGCATCGAACAATTCCTTTGGTGTCTTTAGTTCTGATACAACAAGAATATGACAAGAATTACCACCCCAGTTGCAATAGCAACACCATACAAGAGTAGTGCACCTTTACCAAGGGTAGTGAACAAGAGAGAGTTACCACAAAGACTGAACAATAAGAAACTCCTACCATTGTAGTTGTTGTGTCACCTTCCTCAGACTTTCACCTTCCTTTTCTGTGGATGAGAGAGTGTGAGTGAGTGTGTCAAATTTTCCAAGGAGCCTTGTATTTATAGTCTTCTTGACGGTTAGCGTAGATCTAACTCTACACCCCATGATTATGGAATTCTCCCCGATCTAATGGTCGTCTTTTATTCAATCTTGATCCAACTTTCCATGTGTTTAAGTTATGTATCCATATTTTACAGAACTCTTCTTCAACAATTTATCCCGAGATTTATCCATTCCCTCATCTTCAATCGAGCGTTCCAGGATTCACTTAGATCTATCTCCCTTCATTACTTAGATCTATCTCACTTATAATTATTCATTACTTCTTTGCAGTCCTATGTAGCCCAATGTTACAATATCCCATCAATATAAATATCTCCAAGCCAATTCATTGTTTGACTTGTATCTTCAACATCCTCAACATTCTCATTCTTGTTTAGGTTCACACCAATGAACTCCTTCTTTGTCCATATTTATAATATCTTCAAACAAATTTTCCTCTGTACCATCTCTTTGTCCTGAGCATTTCTTCAAACTTCCTATGTATTCAACAGAATTTAAATTATGTGTTGGCATGACTTATAGTTTACCCTTTGATACCATTCAAGCATATCCTTGTTATTTCTTGTCTGTCCATGTTTGATTCATGTTTCCATCAATGACAACACACAATCAATAATGCCAACAAAGGTTGTACTATCCTCTATTGGACAATTGGAAACACGTGTAGCATATGAGACTTTCAGTTGGGCACTCACATGTGCCTACCCAATGGGAGGTTCCTTATGTGGTCTACACCTATGCCACATTCATGTGTGACCCACCCAATGATGTTATGATACATTTCAACTAATGTGATGAATCTCCTTCCTAGATCCCTTCTTGGGTTAGTCTAAACGTAATACCTTAGTGGGATATATATCACTTCAATGGGTTCCTCATATCCCTATTCCCTCCTTAATCTCTATCATTCAACCACTAATTTGAATCACTATGGTCCCTTGGGGAAACCATTTGAGTCATTTCCTATATTCATGGGTCCAATTGGAGGTGCAAACCATGTGGTTCAGTCCAAGGTTAGATAATATTCCTTAATTTGGGTCTATAGTTTCCCAAACCCATTTTGGACTTGTTATTTAAATAGTCAATTTGAGTCTAACTCCCTAAACCTAGATAACATATTGGTGCTAACCATACCATATATTTCCTTGGGGTGTTGTGACCATCGATATGCAATTCACATAATAGATAGTCATTTTGGGCCTCAAAATGCATGGTACCATTAAACTGAATTCACGACATATAGAAAATAGACCCCTTATGATAGTTTCAAATGAATTAAGTACCCTAATAGTTAATCCAACATTTTATACCTTAGGTCACTTCCTTGCCTGTTTTTATCCTTCAATTCCTCTTTGTAAGATCTTTTCAGTCAAAGGGAATTCTTCTATCTTTGAAACCCTCATTCACTAGTACACACTTGGATTAGCTATTGATCTCCTCCCATCTATCTCAAGTTCCTATGGATGATTAAACATGTCATCTCCAACACCTCTATAGAGACTCCTTTAGTTAGCTCAACTCTAACCTTTCAGGTTTGATAGACCCATCCTAGGGCATCGTCATTGGCATCATTCCACTTATTCGTTCGAATTTTCAACCCTACAACCTCAAGAGAGGTTCCATCACAACTAGGGAAAGGGAGTTATCATCCCATGTTAGGGCATTAAGCCTCTATACTCTACATGTTTCATTGATTTGTATTTACCTTAGTAGATCTAGTTTTTATTGGTTATACTACATGGATATATCTTTGTATTGGAGATCAAGGTAAGTAATCTCTTGTAGGGATTTGCAACTGGTTGCGAAGGCATTTTCAAGATGTGGATTGATCTTGGACAACTAGCACAACTGTCCACTTCATCCCAAGTAGCTTCATCATCTACAACAATGAATTCAAGTGAGTTATTACACTCTTTGATTTCTTGCATTAGGAATCGTAGCTCATTAAATAAATTATTAGTTAACTAATCCTAGTTACTTGACCTTATTTTCTCATTTAATTTGTGAATAAAACCTAATTTGAAACCTAATGAATTTTTCTCATCATCTACATCCCTAGTTTATCATTAACAAGATCTTAAAATCCTAAGTAATCTAAAATATTTACCCCTATTTACACACTCTTTTGACGTATTCTAAGGTTTCCTAACTTATCCCTAAAAATAAGTGGTAACTCTACACTTATCTTTCCACATTTTAGTAGTATGTGCACTCAAAGGATGGTATTCCATACTCACCCTTACACTATGTATGCACTATGTATGGTAACATGAATTTGTTCTTTCCCTACAAAACATATATAGTATACTAATTATATGTTTATATGTCTAACCATTGAAATGAATAAAATCAACATATATATCTACCAATTGAAATGAACAAAATTGACATTGTACATAGATGGGAAATCATTAAATTTATCTATAAAAATAGATATAATTATTTTACTAAATTGACATATCCACAAACCAATTAATAAAATTTGTTTTTAGATAAATTTCTTATCTTAAAACAATAAATAATAAAATAAGATAGGTTGAAAATATAAAGCTTACTTGTTGAGAGATGATGGTTTGTACAAACACTGTTGCATTTGCTAAAACCTTTTCCCATTTAGGTCCTCTTACATTATGAAGAAGATATTCTGATACAGATGATCCATATGCCCAATATCCAATTATAGCCATCCCGTAGTAAAATGATAACCCAACTGAGAATTGGAAGTATAAAACCTTTTGCATGTTTCTAATAGCTGGTTGTTTTAATGTTCCCTGCAGGAACATTAAAACCATGAAAAAATGAAAATCTCAACTAATCGACCATGTGCAGGAAATTAACATATGTTTGATCAAACAATGCCAAATAAAAATATCCATTATTTAACTAATGATAAAATGACAGACCTCAAATCTTATTATTTTAAAATATAATAGTTGAAAGACTAAAATTGATACTATATACTTAATAACTTTATATTTTATAAATAATATGAATATATGGTATTATTTTTTGTCACATTTTTATTATTTTATATTTTAATAAATAATGTATATGGAGTATTATGATGATGATGATGATGATTAATGTCCACTAAGACCAAATTGGTTTGTTGGACCTTAAGAGGGTAAGTGATTACTTGTGATTCTTTAGAATTTTGATTTTGTGCTTGAAAAACATTAAGAGAAGCTTTCCAAGATCACCATACTTTTGTTGAGTTAAGATGTTAGGAAGGTTGGTAGTGTGATAAATATTTTGAAAATGAGATCTAATATGGGTATAGGCTGGACAATCTAAGAGAAAGTGCTTTTCAT
>ML794917.1:63029-111580 GCA_009831015.1 Picea engelmannii | reverse complement strand
ACCCTTTCCATTTCTATTAACAAGTTCTCTTTCGAGGTGTCCTATAAAAAGAATAATAGAACAACCAACCCTTGGTATGATAAAGAATGTAAAATTGCTAGGAAATCCATTAGGGATGCTTCTAATGAGTCCTTAAAACTCGACAAGATCAATACATACAAAGCCCTAATTAAAAGGGAAAAAATGTACTATATAAATAAAAGGCAAGAGCAACTTTCAAAACTATATAAGATGGATCCTAAGAAGTTTTGGAGCCAAATTCTAAACCGCAATACTAAAGAAAATAATAGGATTCCCTTAAGGGACTGGAATTCCTACCTTAAAAGTCTTTATGATTCCCCTAATGCCATGGACACCATTCCTATTTTCTCTACAAAGGAAGAAGTTTTTTCTTTAGATGACATAGAGTTCGGGGTTAAGTGGCTTGCAAATGGGAAAGCTAAGGACATTGAATGCTACCAAGGTGAAATTTTTAAAATCGGAAGGCCTATCCTTATCCCTCACATACACAAGATCTTCAATTTAGCATTCAAGCAGGGCTTCCCTAAACCCTGGACGCAAAGCCTCATTGTTCCTATTTTTAAAAATGAGGATAGAAACATTCCCTATAATTATAGGACCATTATGATTAGCTCAATTTTAGCCAAACTTTATGGAATTATTTTGGAAAAGAAGATTATCCTTTGGCTAGAAATTCACGGTAAAAGAGCTAAAGGCTAGGCCAGGTTTAGGAGATATCATTCAACTGTGGACCATCTTGTTACCTTTAGGATCATTGCAGAGGAGTTCCGCAATACTAAAACCAATCTTTTTTGTTGTTTTGTTGACTTTAGAAAATCTTTTGACATGGTTCCTAGGAAAAACCTTTGGAATAGGTTGGAAGAGATAAAAGTGCCTCTCGAATTGAGGGTTGCTGCAATAAGAATGTATGAGAACGTTATTGCTAAGTTTAAAAACAAGGGCTGGTCAAAAGAGATTAATTTCAATATCAGAGTCAAACAAGGTTGTCCCTTATCCCCTACCCTTTTTGGCATATACATTGACAAGTTAGAAGATTGCTTGGAAAAAGAAGGTTGTGTCGGCCCTAGTCTCACTCGTATAGTCATCAATCTTCTTCTTTATTCTGATGATATCATTCTTATGGCAAGGAGTCCCCATGAGCTTGAAAACCAACTAACAATCCTCAAGTATTTTTTCTCCAATATGGGTATGATTGTTAATACTGATAAGACTAAGGTCATGATTATTAAATCCAATAAGATCCCTTATGATGCTTTCGTATATGACAACAACAACTTGGAGGAAGTGACTTCATACAAATATCTTGGAATTGATATTCACCAGAAGCTCAATTGGAATTATAGCATTGAGAAAAGGATTATTGGGGGATGGACATATTATTATGGGTTGAAAACAATTGTAAAACAGTTGATCTTTGGAGTTGGGATAAGAAGAAACTCCTCTTTGAGACTCTTGTTACACATGTTATTCTTTATGGATGTGAAGTCTAGGGATGTAGTATCTCTCGTGAATCCTGGAGAAATATCGAGGAAATACAAAATAATTTTATAACCTATAATCTCAAAATTAAAGGAAATATGCCCTATCCCATCCTCCTCTTACAAACAAGCCTCTCCCCCATTGAGAGACTGGCTATGACTAGATACCTAATGTATAAGAACAAGTTAAAAAACATGGAAGACAAGAGGCTTCCTAAAATTGCTTCAAAATCGAGTCATAACCACCATCGACTCAAGCGAGGATGGCATAAAGATGCCCGGTCTTGGCTAAACTATTAGGGAATCATGGAAGACACCATTTTTCAGAATAAATATACTATTAAAAAAATGTCAAATCAAAATTTGAGGAGAAAATGTGGTGTGATAAAGAGTTAGAGGAAAAAATAAAATTAAGGTATTATAAGGATGTAATCAACCCTAATCTAGAAGATCAAAATTATCTATCTGTTTTGCTAAGTGTAAAGAAAAAATTAAGCATTGCTAAGATAAGAACAAATTCTCACGAGCTCCATAGTGAAACTGGGCATTGGTTGATTCCTAAAATGCCATGAGATGAAAGAGTGTGTCACCTTTGTGACACTAAGAAGGTTGAAGATGAAAATCACTTTCTCTTAGATTGTCCAGCCTATACCCATATTAGATCTCATTTTCAAAATATTTGTCATGCTACCAACCTTCCTAACCTCTTAACTCAACAAAAGTATGGTGATCTTGGAAAGCTTCTCTTAATGCTTTTCGAGCACAGAAACAAAATTCTAAAGAATCGCAAGTAATGACTTACCCTCTTAAGGTCCGATAGACCAATTTGGTCTTAGTGGACGTTAATCATCATCATCATCATGGGGTATTATGTATTATGTATTATTTAGTATTTATGATGATGATGTCGTTATTATTTATTAATAGTTTATTATATTTTAATTAAAAATTTTAATTTATTCTATTTTATTTTGTTAATTTAAGTTTATATAACTTGTGAATAAGATTATTAAGCTTATTTTAATTATTATAAAACATATTACAAATATCAATAATATTATAATTTTTTTTAAAATGAAATTTAATTTTTATATAATATGTGTTTTAAGAGAAACTATTTTTTTATTAAAATGACAAATTTTACTAATTTTTTTCTTACTAAAATGTTTTAGGTCTTATTCCCCTTCATTTTTACTATAAAACTCATATAACTTTGTTCTTATTTTTATAATATTTATTTTCTTTTTAAAGTTAAAAATAACTTAAAAATCATTTTGATTTCTAATTTTATTTTCACTTCTTTTATCGATTACTACCTATTCAACCACTATCATAAATGATTAAAAGATAGAATATGAAGAGGGAAAACAATTTTTTTGTTAATTTGATATACTAATGTTTGAGCTAGGAGGGATCTGTGACTTTTGAATGCTTGGGGTTTCTATAGGATGTGTATGACGTTAGGGGACGTATCTTGATGGAGGCTCGTATCTCCATCCCATGCCATTATGGCATACATAGATAATTAACTCCTGGACTATTTGGATGATCCCCTTCTCGAGGCTAACATATGGTCACCTCACGTCCCATATCCACTCTCAGAGTCCCCGTTAGTTCCCCCCGTTAGTTCCTTCCCTTTCTGTTGCAGACTACACCTACATCGCTCATAACCAACCACACATTGATGTTTTCTTTTCCCTAGCCTCCTCCTCATGTGATCTCCCATTGCCCTCACGATACATGACCCCTCTTACAAGCTCCTGTGGGGTGGAACACTCATCATCCCTAATTTATATACACAAGGAAGTAGATCTAGCTTCCTCCCACACTTCTGGGAATGATAGAATGGTACAACCCAACTTCCTCCACAATGTTGACGTCATCACTGATCATTTGTACCTGTAGGAGACTTCAAAATATTTATTGCTCTAGAAAAACCTCCAGATAGATGGATATATCCAGAGCCTTCTCTCTGAGAACATTCTCCATGGGGACCTCCCAAGAACTATGATCTCCTTTGCCTCTATCCCTTGTGTTGCTGACATGGATGAACAAAGGAAGGTGAAGCTATGTCTAAAACGAAAATTCGAGGTCACAAACTTGATTTTGGGAGAGAACGTTCAGCTAAACAAGATAACAATGATGCAACATGAAACCCTTGTTGGGAGTTTTGTAAAAAAAAAAGGCTCTCAAGAAACTCTTTACAGCTATGGAATGCCCAAAATTTCCTTCTAGACTTGGGAAATTCCCCCAAATGCATGGTCTTGACCAAAGGTTGGATGGCATGGACATTCCACTTGGCTCTATACACACAAAAAATCCTCTCAGATACCTATTCTTTTGGAGCACAATATTTATTCTTTAAAAAATGGTTTGTGGATTTTGTTGCTATCTTTGAAAGAGTCAAATTCTCCCTAGTGTGGGTGAAAATTCTAGGCCTCCCCTTGATCTTCTGGTCAAAAGAGATATTTAAGGATATAGGGAATTCCATTGGCATATGCTATGAAGTAGATCATTGCTACACTACCTTCGACTACATTGAAATGGATCGGATCTCGGTTGGCATCAAATTATCTGAAGGTATTACAGAGGACATCACTATTACTTTCAAAGGTACTTCCTTCAAACAATCCTTGGACTACGAGGTAATTCCTTTCAAATGTAACCAATGCCACTCTTATGGAAACATCACCAAGGATTGCACCAAAGGATTTCAAAGAGCTCATTATACAAAGAATACCTATGGAAGTGAATCCTCTTTAAAGAATAGATGCTTGGCAGAACAGTTCATGGCTTCTCCATGGATTCCCATCTCAATTTAACCTCTCTAGGCCCCTCTTGTCATATCAAAAGAGGTGGCCCCTTCATCTTGTTGTATGCCCACTGCTGAAATATCGGGTAATGTCTCTTCTCCTCCCATTGTTTTTTACCCTATTTCTTCTTCTAGTGTTTCTTATATATTTGATTCAACTTTTGTTGTTGTAAATCCCCTAGATTTCCTCATTATAATGAACCTCTCTATCATCTCGAGAGCCACTTTTTCTTCTCTCATCCCTATTTTATCTGAGGTCCCCCATCTCTCCAATTATCCCAACTATATATGACCCCCCCCTCCCCCTGCCTTCCCCTCCCTCCCCCTGCCCTTGCTTCCTCCCCCCTCCCTCCGCCCAAGTACAATCTTTGTTCCCTCTCCTGAACCCTTTCCTCATCACACTTTGGATTATCAGGTGGAGTTGGGGATTTTTACCTCCCTGAACAAAATCCCACCTTGAGGGGAAGGAAAGCCTACCTTGAGCAAGCCCAAAGACTAGCTAGCTCAGAAATCCGTTGTGAAAAACAAAAAAATCTTCTTGGGGCCCTTAGAGAAAACTCCCATGGCCTAGTCTCAAGATGATATTACTCTCCCATAACTATCGTGGGTTGGATAACCCCACAAAAATGATTTCCATCAAATGCCTCATCGACCTCCACTCCCCTTAAATTATCCTCCTCCAAGAATCAATGAGTGTTGGTCATAAAGTCGAGGTTTCCTTCACAACCTCCCTCCCCGGTTGGGATTTCCTTTCCCTTGACATCCATGGCATATCATAATGGATCATCACAGGCTATAATAAATCCTCCATAAAGCTCCTAAATTCTTGGGCCTCTCCCTCTATTATCTTCACACATTTCTTCTCCAACGAACCAAATTTCGATTTTCTCTGCATCAATATCTATGGATTGTACTCAGATAGAAACAAGTTCTGGAAAAACTTCTTCGACACAAATCTAAAGAATCAACTTGTACTCATAGGAGGAGATCTATATTTCACCTTGGGAGATTGTGAAATTTGGGGCCCTCTGCCCAGAAGTACCTACTCTCATATTTTTTATTTAGAAATTGGATGAATTCGCCTTATCAAACATACAAAAGTCAAAGACAATCCTAAATGGAGTAATATGTGATCAGGAGATGAAAGGGTTCCTAATATATTATATATATTCCTTATTTATGAATATTTTCTTCATGGCTCCCTACATTCTAAGAAATGGGTGGCTCTGGGTGTTATCTCTGATCACAATCCCATCCTGCTAGAACTAGATGGTTATGGGAGGAAGTCCCCTAGTCCCTTCAAATTCAACCCACTATGGCTGGAGTCCCAATCTTCCTTAAATTCCATTAAGGAATGGTGGGATCCATATAACCCTCTCCTCCTAGAGTCACCAACCATTCAATTAATGTCAAACTTAAAAAGGGCCAAGGAGACCTCCATCTCATGGAAAAAAAAAAGAAATTAGTTTAAAAACAAAGCCATGGCGTATATAGAAGAAAAGATGAAGGCCTGGTATGAAACAGAAACTTCGGGTCCTCTCTTGGTGGAAATGAAGGAATAATACAAAACTCTAGACCTCCAAAGGAGACAAATTCTACAAAATAAAGAATAGGAGTGGAGAATGCGAAGAAGGGCCCTTTGGTTGCAAGATGGAGATGAAAACACAAAATTATTTCCCCATTTTACAAATAGTAGTAATCTCCATAACACCATCCGGTCGATTGTCTACTAATGTATTTGAATAATTGTGTGTGTGTGTGTGTGTGTGTGTGTGTGTGTGTGTGTGTGTGTGTGTGTGTGTGTGTGTGTGTGTGTGTGTGTAAACAAATGGACTAAATTAAGTGAAATCAATTAAGCATCCATAAATATAATGATATTGTGCTATATTAAATTATTACTCTTATTATTCTTATAATGATGTTGACAATGATGGTTAACATCTACTGAGACCAAAATTAGTCTATAGGAGAAGCATTCCAAGATCACTATAGTTTTGATGACTTGGAATATTAAGAAGGTCATAATTATGACAGATATTTTGAAAATGAGATCTAATTTGGGTATACAGAAGGAACTCCGAAAGAAAGTGTTTTTCATCTTCATCCTTCTTGGCGTCACAAAGGTGACATATTTTCATGCCATGGTGTTTTTTGGATTTTCCAATGCCTAGTCTCACTATGTAGCTCATGATATTAGTTCTAATTTTAGAAATATTGATTCTCTTTTTAACGCTAGTCAAAACTGAGAGATACTTTTGATCTTCAAGATTAGGGTTAACCAATTTTATTTTATCCTCTATTTTTTTATCGCACCATAGATTCTCCTTAAATGTAGCTTGAAAAATATTTTTAATATCATCGATATTCTGCAAAATAACTTCTTATTTTATTCCCCAATGATTTAGCCAAGACTTGGCATCATTATGCCATCCTTGCTTGAGTCAATGGTGATTTTGGATAGAGTCTGAAACAATTTTGGGAGCCTCTTGTTATCCATATTGTTTGTCTTGTTATTTTACATTAAATAAATAATAATAGTTGTGCTCTCAATGGGGGAAAGGCTTGATTCTATGAGGAGGATGGATAGGGTGTATTATCTTTAATTTTGAGATTATAAGTTATAAAATTATTTTGGATTTGTTCTATCTTTCTCCAGGATTCCCAAGAGATACTACATCCCCAAACTTCACATCCATATAAGATAACATGAGTGACCAGAATCTCAAAGAGGATTTTTTCCTTATCCCATAACCAAAGGTCTGCTAATTTACAATTATTTTCAAGCCCATAATAAGCTTTCCACCCTCAATTTATCCTTTTCTCAATGTTATATTTCCAATTAAGATTGTGATGAATATCAATTCCAAGATACTTGTACAAAGGCACTTCCTCCAAGGTATTGTTTTCATATAGGAAAGTATCATAGGTGATCTTATAGGATTTAATTATCATAACCTTTGTTTTTTTAGTGTTCACAGTCATCCCTTGATATAGGTGGATATTGGTGGCCACCCACCTATTCCAACTGGCTTCTCTTGACAGTTTTTAGTTCAACATGTTCTTCTATAATTATTTGTAATTGTGGGTTCTACACTTGTGGGGCTATCTGAATCCCTACACAGCTTCTAGGTGGGGATTTGTGGCTACCCACCTAATCCAACTAGCTTATTTTGGAAGTTTCCATGTCAGTACATCTTTTTGTACTTCCAGGGTCGTTTTGGGGCCCTAAACAGTGTTTTTTTGGCTTTCCACGGTCAAACTATAGATAGAGTCATAGTTTGATGGAATAATGTGTATTTATCGAAAATACCTTTCCAACGAGTTATCACGCGCCTAAAACGGAGGTCATATGCAAAAGTTATGACCTCAGGAAGTTGAGGTACCAACTTATTCATCGGGGCCCACAAAAATTTTGGCATTTCATCTCCTAGGGTTAGGTTTTTGGATGTCTATGGTTTTGGCATTCATGAGTAATGTTAAAAAGGCCTATGGAGCCTCATTGTAATCATTATGCTCAGACGGATGCGCGTAGAAGCTGTTAGAATATAATGGATGTGCTTGTCTTACCATTGACAATATCTCTATTGTCACCCAACCATAGGCCGAAGCCACCCTCTGAGCACCTTAAACTTGACAGAGAATCACTCCAGAAGCAAACCCTAGGCTAGATATCCAAACAAAGGGTAGCTCACCTTTCCCCAAGGATAACGCACCAACAATAGTTGATCAGATGTTCCAAACCCTAGCCAAGAGATAGTCAAAGCCAAACGTGATCTGCTAGCTGTAGTAGCTGCAATGGAAACTCTCCTCAAACCTGTGCACAAGACTGGGAACTGTAGTGCACACAAGTTGTTGCTCTGCAATTCTAAGACTGCCTGCCAGAATGAGAACTGGCCTCCTGTATTTATACTAATTATGGCTAACTGCTTGGGCCGACTTCTCATACTGGGTATCTGTATGTTCAGTATATATTAATTCTTCTAGCTGACTTCTTCTCTTGGAGGCTAATAACCTAATACAAATTATCTTCTTGAGCCGACAAGTCTTATAGGGTTATTAGCCAACTCATTAGGGTTTCTTCTTGCTTCCCAAAGTATTCTATTCTCCTCAGGTTTACACATGGAGGTAAATACCTCCCGCAGATACCATAATATCAACAACAACCACATCTCTTCTCATAGATAGCTACCACCATTCGAGCAAATTGTTTTTAGTTCTGCAGTTTTACAGTTTCCGCCTATTTTATTTATTCAATAGAAGTTATTGTTCATTGGATATCTGTTGTTGTTCTCCATATCTTTGTGTTATTGTATTCAGTCTGTTATTCATTCATTCTGCTCATAAATCTGGATCAGTGATATCCGAGTGATATGTTCTTCATTTATTTTTCTTCATGCATGTCCCCGATACGATATGGGTAAAAGAAGTTGGGACTTGAACCAGTCGAGTCTTTGAAAGATCAACTGCGCTGAGCTCGACAACAATCCATGGGGGACAAAAAGAAAGATTATGGAGTAGGAGATCTTTTTAAAATGTTTCTCAAGGAATACTTTGCACGACAAAGGAACGAAATGATGGACAACTTCGCACAGATCCTTCGGCGACTGCCCATAGGAGATGCATCTTCATCAAGTGGCCATGCAACCCCCTTCAAGGTACAAGTAAATTTTTATATTCCATTATTTTAAGGACTGATAGATGCATATGTTGTAGATAAATGGTTGAATATGCTTTAGGGGTATTTTTCGGTCCACAAATTTTCCTACAGGGAAAATATTACTTTTACACTCCTCAAGGTCGTCCCCCATGTTAAACATTGGTGGGATTCTTACTCTAAGCAAAGGGCCATACACGAATTTGCAATATTTACGGTTGCCCCCACATGGGATTCCTTCAATGATTCCATTAAAGAACAATACTACCTTGTTGGAAGCTACAAGGATCAATACACAAGATGGACTGCACTGCGTTAGGAAAGGGACTAGAGAGTACTAGATTCACCAATATTTTCCATACCATGTGCACCAAATTGGGTATCAAAGACTATGAATGACATCTGGTGCTCAAATATTGCAGTTGTTTGCATAGATACATTCAAACAGAAATGGAGTTTCTGGACATCGCATCATTAGGTGCGACTTATATATATGTTGTCAAGATCGAGCAGAAATTTAAGCAAAAGAGGCGAGAGTTTGGATCTGTAAACTCCTCACAGTCAAAGTAGGGAAAAGACATCCCCAACCCACAAAAAAAGGGATAGAGAAAACATGGTCATTCTCACATCCTACAAGAATAACATCATCATGGTAGATACTTCCAATCTCTTCTTCGAATGACTGTGGGTCCATTTTTAGATACCACAGACCATCATCTCCAATCAGGATAACAGGTTCCTCAACACATTTTGGTCGAGTCTCTAGTCACTATTGGAGACCAAGCTCACTAAATCCACTGCCTTCCACCCTCAAACCGATGGCCAAACATAGGTCGTCAATCAGATGATTGTGCACATCCCGTGCATGTATAACTCTAAGCATCTATGTACATGGGATGAGATTCTTCCCTATATTCAACACAACTACAACAGGGCTCTCCATAGATCCACCGGCTATAGCCCCTTTCAAGTGGGGCTAGGATTTCAACCCTTGGATCCCATTGATGTTGCACTACCTCTTGTAACCACACATACATATTCTTCCCGTGTTCAGTCTGGGGCCGACAAAGCCACCAAATTCGTTAAGCGGATTTAACACATCCGCCAACAGATCCATGAGATTTTGCAGAAAGACAATGTTAAATACAAGAAACACCATGATCAACATCGAGTATCACACAAGTTTCAGGTGGGAGACAAGTTTTGGTTACATTTGCAGAAATAACACCTTACAGGGCCCCATCGAAAGCTCTATCCACTTCCCTATGGGCCTTACACTATCACCAAGGTTGTGGGTGACAATTATTTTGAGCTCAACACTCCCCCCTTCTTTGGCTTGCACCTAGTGTTCAATGTGGACCTCCTTTGGCCATATTTTCAACCATTATTGGACGTCTTGGAGATCACAGAATAGTTGACACCAACAGAGCTCAACCCTAACTGCATGGAACAAGAATACATTGATCATATAGTGGACACAAAGGTCAAGGGAACTCACCAGCAAAGGATTCGACTTTATCGGGTTATCAAGGTAGGGCAGCTCCTGCACCAAGGAAAGTGGCTCACCCGGAGCCAAATTCAGCAGAAATTTCCTCAACTGATGGGGGAACTCAATTCAATGGAGACCATTGCTTCCTAATGGGGGAGGATTGATCCAGGTGGATATTGATGGCCACCCACCTATTCCAACTGGCTCCTCTTGACAATTTTTAGTTCAGCACGTTCCTCTGTAATTATTTGTAATTGTGGGTTCTACACTTTTAGGGATGTTTGAAGCCCTACACGACTTCGAGGTGGATATTGGTGGCCTCCCACCTAATCCAACTGGCTTATTTTGGAATTTTTCATGTCAATACATCTTTCTGTACTTCTAGGGCCGTTTTGGGGCCCTAAACAATGTTTTTTTGTCTTGCCATAATCAAATTGTAAACGAAGTCATATTTTTATAGCGCAATGTGTATTTCTCGAAAATACCTTTCCAATGGGCTATCACGTGCCTAAAACGAAGGTCGTATGCAAAATTTATGACCCTAGTAAGTTGAGGTGCCAACTTACCCATCAGGGCCCACATAACTTTTGGTGTTTCATCTCCTAGGGTTACGTTTTTGGATGTATAGGGGTTTTTCATTCATGAGTAATGTTGAAAAGGCCTCTGGAGCCTCATTGTAATCATTCTTCTCAGACGAATGCGCATAGCATCCACATCTCTTCTCAGAGATAACTACCACCATTCAAGCAAGTTGTTTTCAGTTCTGCAATTTTACAGTTTCAGCCTATTTTATTTATTCAATAAAATTTATTGTTCACTAGATATCTATTGTTGTTCTCCATATCTTTGTGTTATTGTATTCAATATGTTATCCATGCATTCCTCTCATAAATCTGGATCATTCCTATACTAGATAATAAGTCCTTTAGGATGCTAAGTTGCTTACTAAGGTCATAGGGATTCCTTTCCATAAGGACAATATCATCAACATATAGAAGAAGTATGATGACTATACTAGCAAGAGTTGGTCCAACACAACCTGTAGCTTCTAGACAAGCTTTCAAATTGTCAATGTAAATGCCAAAAATGGTAGGGGATAGGGAAAAACCTCGATTGACTCTTATATTGCATTTAACCTATTCTGACCAACCCTCAGTGCTCCTAAACTTGGAAATAACATTCTCATACAACCTTATTGCAGTAGCTCTTATCCCATAGGGAACTTTTAGCTCTTTTAACCTATTCCAGAGGCTAGTTCAAGGCACAATGTCAAAATATTTCTGAAATTCAATGAAACAACAAAGGACATTGGTTTTATTGTTGAGCCACTCCTCTACAATGATCCTAAGTGTGACAAGGTGGTCCATGCTTGAATGATTACCTCTAAAAATGGCCTAGCATCTATCTTATTTTCCATGGCTCTCTATCCATATGCTTATATTGTTTTCCAAAATACTTACATATAGCTTGGTTAAAATGGGGCTAATCATAATGGTCCTATAATTAAAGGAATTGCTTTTATCCCCACTTTTAAAAATAGGTACAATGAGTCTTTGAGTCTAAGGTTTAGGGAATCCACGTTCATCTGCTAAATTTAAGAGCTTGTGTAAGTGAGGGATCATAATAGGCCCTCCAATTTTTAATATTTCAGCTTGGTAGCCTTAGATGTTTGTAGCTTTCTCTTTTGTAAGTCGGTTAACCCCAAACTTTATGTCTTCTATAGAAAATACTTCATCTTTTGTAGAAACTTTTGGAATGTTGATAAGTGAATGTGAACTTGATGGTTTTTATTATTTTCAAGTTATATAAGAAAACAAGTAAAAAATGATATTTCCAATATTATTACCAAACCTTGGGGAGGATTTCAATTTAACATGAATTGACATGGCTTAGGATATGAAAAATACATCTTCTTTTATATTCCTGACTACTCCAAACCAATTAGTTTGTGAGTGATAGATTTCCTACCAAAAATTTGAATGAGAAAGATTCAAATGTTCAACAAGTTGATGCAGGAGTTCATGATGTTGATGATAAACACCTTGAGGAAATTCTTGATGAGTGCCAACATTGTCATTGAGTTGGACATATGGAGACAAATTTATTTAATCTCCATCCTTGTCTTCATTGTGGAAATATAAATAATACTTCAGACAAATGTCGAAAGAAAAATGAGGTTAAGAAATAGAGTGTTCATTATGGTTGGATGAGCTCTTGGTGATGGAATTTAAAATCCAACATTTTTCATAAGTATTACCATCAAGTTCAAGCACAAGTAAGGACATATTTCCATAGATAAGTTGCAAAATCATATGGCTTTCAATAAATTGTTATAGATAATATTTTTGGGCATGACTAGGGCCCAATTCAAATTCAAAAACGTGTCCATGACTCCAAAATAGTACTTCATTGCACCATAAGGGGGAGATGTACAAAAATGGAATGAAAAAGGTACTCTCTTACACCTTAAGGGGGGAGTACCCAATTAAAATGAGAAAGGTACTCCCTTGCACCTCAAGGGGTGGAGTACATTGATGAATTTACAAAATGGAACTCTCTTGCATCATAAGTGAGGGAGTACATTGATCAACTGAAAATGGTTAGTGGTCTACCAAAACCACTAGATACATGTATCAAGTGAAAATGGTTAGTGGTCCACCAAAACCATTGGATATAATGAAATTTGTTAAGGTAACCCATAATAAAACCCATGTTGTTTCACCTTTCAGCTGCCAAAGGTGGGAATAATGATTTTCATGTTCAGACTCAGGTTTTAACAACGACAACCATGGACTTGCAAATATTTCATCACTTATGATAAATTGATGATCAGGATATTAGTTGACATTGTTTGTGTGTCATTTTATAAGAGAAATATTTTGGATATTTTGTTCACCTGGATGGTCATTAGACCTAGAATTATTGATTGGATTGTTAGGAATTTTCAAGGAAGAGTCAAACATAAGCTAACTCATTTATCATAATTCATTTTCATCGGATATTGGAGTTCACATCAATGAACAATAATAGATATTGGAACTCACATATTTAAACAGTGGGATTTTCTAAATTAAATGTTTTATTAGCATCTACATTTGGTGGTTTTTAATCTAGATTGGATCATTATATTATTCATCATCTATCTTGATGCTTTCAAAGTGGAAAAATTAAAGGAATCAACTTGTAGGGTCATTTTAATGGTAGGTCCCATTTTGGAAAATTGGGGTTTGAAACCTTCCAGAGCCATTTTGAGGCATCAAATGACATTTTTTTGGGTCAAAACTCTTCTAGCTTGCTAGGATCCCTTGGCATTTATCTACACTTATAAACCTTTCCAACAACGCAAAAATCGTGTCAATCAAAGCTAATATGAAAAATGTATGACTCACGCAAGTTGATGTATTGTGTTGACCATGGTAGGAGAGGATGCCGCATCAACCCTCGTTACTCATGCATATGGGGCTAGCCACATGTGTACTTTCAAGAAGATTCTATAAGGTCCAAATCCTTATCATAATTGAGAGTTGAGGAAGTCAAAACCCTACTCCTAGATGGTTATCGAGCTATGTTAAATATGATACTGCTAGGAGGAGAGGGGGATCCATTATTTAGCATTTTATTTGTTCCATATTTGAGCAGAGCACCTAGGAGTGGTATTTTGAGAGAATGATAGAGGATGATAGATTCTTTAGTAGAAATACAAGCCATAGTGTCAAAGGAAAC
Organism: Picea engelmannii; assembly: GCA_009831015.1. NCBI lineage: Eukaryota > Viridiplantae > Streptophyta > Pinopsida > Pinales > Pinaceae > Picea > Picea engelmannii. The sequence goes on along the minus strand of ML794917.1, from coordinate 97,403 downwards.
TCCACATAGAGTGTCTCTTTATTTGTACTTGCATTTGAAGAAAAGAGAGCGGAGTGGCCTAACTTCTAGTTGGGTTTTCTCTCGTATTGGGTTTCCCGTGTTATATCTTGTATTTATTTGTGGATGGTGTGATTATTTATTTATGTTCTCTATTTTCCGCATTTCATTTATTTCATACATTTTAAGTAGAAAACTGGTAATTAAATAATATGAGATCTAAAGGAAATTAACCTTCACAATAAATATTTCAATATTTTATTAGATCTGTTGTGAATAATTGTCCAGTGGAATATCCACGATAGTTTACATATCTTTTTTTTAGGCACAACTTTATCAAAGCTCAACTCGTGAATTTTAAATTCAAGAATTGAAGATAATATTGATTTATGCACTAGCTCGTGTTTCCTTTCTAGTATAATTATTCAGATTTATGATTGAAAGGGGGATTGTTAGCCTATGAGTCCCTATATAATCGCAAATTCGTAGATCACATCCATATGATATTTTATCCTTCGTCTTGATGAGGTGTTATCCTTATTCACTGACGATGTGTCAATGTGAGAGCAAATTTATCTTATGAGTTGGTTACATCCATATACTATATATTGATATGATTTTGATGAATATATTGTTAAGAATGGTTTAGCCCTTTTTTTCCATCTTCTTATATTGAGTCACATTTCATAGTCTTTAACAATACACCCTTGAAATTTAAACAATCCCTTCTATACCTAAACTTCAAGGAGAAACGATTATGTATTAGGTATAGAAGGGATTGTTTAAATTTTAAGGGTGTAAGTTTCCTCTTCAAACCACACATAAGAAATGTTCAAAATAGGAAAAAATTTCAAATTGAACATAAAAATTTCAACACTAACGGGGAAGAGTCCAATAAAAAGTCCAATGGACTTCTCTATAAGGTTTTCCCTGAGAAAAAAAAGTTGTCATAGTATTTAGTATTTACAATTAAAATTTCATAAATGTTAGATAAATATGGAAGAAGATATATCCTTTGAATTTTTCTACTATTTCAAAATTTCTACCCTAGCTCTCATATTTGAAGTTTAATATGGAGTGTATCCCGTCTTTTTATGGAAGAAGAAGATCCTAGAGAATGGAAAATTAACTTTAATAATAAAAAAGGTTTATCAATTTATGGAGTCATTTTCTAAATTTTAAGGTAAAGATTTTTTGGGGTCACAATATTGATGAAGTAAATAAAATCATTATGAAAGAATTTGAATCAATTTTCTCGGAAAAAAATGCACAAGGATATAACTTTGAATAAATATTACATTTTTATGTTTCAAATGGACAACTTTAAAAGGAATAAATAATTGTTTTCTTATATCTTAGTTGTACTTACATAAATAGTTTTCTATATCATAGTTAATGTGGAAAAGGAGTTTTTATATACAGCATGAGTGGGTCTAATGGTTAACAACATGTGTTTCCTCCTAAGAGGTTACAATTTCAAATCCATAGAGGGGTAGGGTATGTATACTTCCATAGATTTTACTAGTCAAATCGTTGGGCAAAGAAGGTCCCTTGTCCCACAAACAAGGGAGTCTCATACACCAATTTGGTGTGGCTTAACCGTGACCTTAAAAATATATTATTATTATTATTATTATAGAAGAAAAAATAAATTAACATTAAAAAAAACTTTTTACTCAATTCATTTTCCAAATTATAAGAAACATAGGAAGGAAAATGAAACTAATAATAATAATAAGTGTTTGTGAAAGAAGAAAAAAGAAAAGCACAGTAAAGGGATTTGAATGAAAAGGATTTTGGAGAGTGGCAAATTAACTTTAATAATAAAAAAGGTTCTTCAATTTATGGAATCATTTCATTTTCTAAATTTTAAGGTAAAATATTATGTTGGTGGCACAATTTTGATGGAGTAAATAAAAGAATTATGAAAGAATTTGAATCAATTTTCTTAACTAGCTATTAAAAAAAAATAATAAAAAAACAAAAATGTAAATTCAAATATCACCTTTTTCATGTTTCAAGTGTAAAAGATTACGTTGGTGGTATAATCTTGATGGAGTAAATAAAATCATTACGAAAGATTTTGAATCAATTTTCTTAGCTAGTTATATATGAAAAAAATGAACAAGAATGTAACTTCACATAAATATCACTCTTTCATGTAGGAATAAATTATTATTTTCCTATACCTTAGTTGCACTTATAGTTATATAATTTTTAATTAGGTGAAGTATCAAAGAGTTGAATGTTAATGGTGAGAATGTCGTAGTATTTGAAAAATTAAAATTAGTCATATATAGATACATTTTTCATTCATATTTATGATTCTCGTATCAAATGAGTTTATAATATTTTTGTATGAAATTAGTTATCATATTTATGAATTTCTCTTTAATTTGGAAAGGGGTTTATAAAACTATTGTATGAGAAGAAGAAAAAATTAATATTCCAAAGAACTTTGTAATCAACTCATTTTCCAAATGATAAGAAACATATGAAGGAAAATGAAACTAATAATAAATGTTTGTGAAAGAAATATTTAAGTGTGAAAGAAGAAAAAAGGAAAGCAAGGAAAAGGGATTTGAAAAAAGAAAAAATATTTCTCAACTTCTCTTTAATCAAGTTCCTTTTCTTTGTGATGAATCATTATGATAAAAAAAGTTGAAGATAAATTTGAAGTAAAATAAAAAAAGGGTAGGAGTAAAATCAATCGTGATATATCAACCTCTACACTAGAATGAGAAGGAAAGAAAAAGAGAATATAACATTTTTTGATGACATGGCCTACACCAAAACCTACATTTTCATATAGGTAAAGGGAATAATTATGGATTGTTGGAAATTTGGTTGTCATTGATGTCAACCCTAGAAGTTTAGAAGCCTTACAAATTGGTTGAAGAAAAAGAGCATGAAGGAAATTACAAATGCATTTAGAACCCCCATGGATTGATAGCTCTCATCGATTGGTTTCCTATGATAGGTGGAACGCCACGTGGATCCTCACAGTTGAGGAGATATGCTCTCTTGAAGATAATCATGTGAATTGCAAACAAGAAGTTACAAGTCGGCCCTACAATTAAATAAAGCAAGTACAAATAAGAAATTATAGGTCTGCCCTAAAGCAAGTAAAGGAATTAGTTGAAATAGTATAAATACACATAGAAGACCCTCTTATTTGACGCATCCAAGCAAACAAGTTTTGGTAGAGAAGTTGTACGGAGGAGTCTGCACTTAGAGCTACAGGAGCAAGAAAGGTTGGAGTTGCAGGTGCGAGGAGGGTTTCTGAAAACCCTATATGAGTAGTCCCTCACTTGTTGAACATACAATGTCCCACGAGGATCTCGCGGGCGGACCTAGCCTCATCACATGAGGCCCGACTAGTTTCCCAGTATCTGTCACATGAGGAGCTTTGTAATATGAACAACTAGTGAATAATTGCATAAGGTTTATGGGAAACAGATCAGTCCTGAAGAACTCTTGACCAGGTTTATGTGATTGTTGGATTTGTGGTTTGATGGTGACTATGACAAATTGATTATTTCATGTATCTATACTTAAGAGTGGAAGGAAGGGGAAAGGAAATGGGTTTGTAGCCTCCTTCTGATTGGTGTCGGAGAATATAGGGAGTTGGAGCCTGTATATTAGGGGGTTGGAGCCTCCTTCTAGTTGGAGCTGGAGAACTTTGAAGTTCTAGCTTCTTTTGAATGAAATATTTTATTATATAAGAAAAACATTCAATGAATTTCCACATATATCTATTGTGCATTATGTATCTATTAGTTATCTCTTTATTGGATATATTATTTGATTGGAAAGTAAAACTGTAAAAAGTGATAAATTGTACCTCATATTGGTTCCCCCCCCCTCTCAGTATCAACAATTGGTATTAGAGCAGGTTACCTTCAAAAGACTCTAATCACTGGAAGGAAAATCGTGAGTAGAAATGGAAGGCCACATTCCAAATGGGATACCACTTTTTGATGGAAACAATTATGCATACAAGAGAAACATAATACAAACTTACTTGATATCTTTAGGAGTTGATATTTGGCTCTCAATTGTTAATGGCTATGAATTCCCAGAAGATGATCCAACTGATCCAAATGAGAAGAAATTAACAAGTTGTGATTCAAAGGCTAGGCATGTTATCCTAAGTGGATTAACACCAACTGTCTCTAGCAAGGTGATGGGTTGCGGCACAACTAAAGAGTTATGGGATAAAATTAAAAATATCTATGAAGGTGATCTGAAAGTAAAGCAGGTCAAGCTTCAGTGACATAGAGCAGAGTTTGAAAATATGAAAACAAATGAAAAGGAAGATATTGCAACCTACTTACTCAGAGTAGATGAAGTTGCCATTGTCATCAGAGGATTAGGAGAAGAAATCGATGAATCCTTGGTTGTACAAAACGTGTTGAGATCACTTCCCTTGAGATATGATGCCAAGGTCTCGAACATTGAAGAAAATAGATATTTGACCAAAATGGCAATGGATGAATTACATGGGTCCCTCATAGCTTATGAAATGAGAACATGTACAGAAAATGGACAATCAAATAGAAGAGAAACCTTTAAAGAAATGAAGAAAACGCATAACAAGGAACATGTGGTAGAGGAAATATCAAGAGATGATTCAGATTAAGAAGAAGCACACTTTGTAAGAAAGATCAAGAGGAGAACTGGAAAATACAAAGGTAAGTTACCTTTTAAATGTTTTAATTGTGGTAGAATAGGACACTATGCTAAGAAATGTCCTTTTGAAGAAAAGAAAATCTTGCACAAGAAAAAGAGTCTCTATTCCAAGGAGGATTGCAGTTCTTCAGATGAAAGCGATGGAGAAAGAGATGTAAGAGAAGTTATCTTCATAACTCAAGAAAATCAGAATGATGATCACAAAAATTCTGATATAGAAGAAATCAATTATGAAGAAGAGTCTAATGAAGGAACAAGCTTTGAATCTTTCTGGGGAGGAAAAGACATCACAGAAAATGAACAAGAAGATTATGATAATCTTGAGAAATCAAAGTATGTTGAACAAGAAAATAGCAAGCTCGGAAAAAAAAAAAAATTAGAGTTGAAAAATGAATTGTCAAATTATGAAGAATAAAATCATGAGCTTGAAAATACAAGTAACAACTTGAAGGAAAAGTTAGAGAATTATGAGAAATTAAAAGAAAAATTGGATCACACAAGAAAATAGTTGACGTTGACAATAGAAAAATTGAAGAATTTTGAAAAAAGTATTGAAAATTTGGATGAAATTCTTAGCAATCAGAGGTCATTGGATGATAAGACAATACTTGGATACAATAATAGTTTGAAGACAACAGACACAAATAAATAAAGCAAGAAAGATGAAGGAAATTCTAGAAGCTATGAAAATGCCTTAAGAAGTGGAATCAAAAGTCAAGAAGAGATTGAAGAACAACATGAACATGACAAAAGATCAAAATTCAGAAGGGGTGAAACATCAAGAAGGTCCTTTCCTACCAGGTATGAGAACAATCAAGAGGGAGTTGAAGAACAGTAGGAACATAACACTTTCAACTGGAACAGAAGACCAAAATTCAAAAATCATGAAGCGTCAATAAGGTCACTTCCTATCAGGTATGATAATATATTTCTTGGTCATTGTTATACTTGCAGAAATTTTGAACACAAAGAAATTCATTGCAAAATCAATACAAGAAACAACTATGTGAGAAAAATAAATGATTATGGATATCCAAAGAACAATTATGTAAACAGTAGAACTGGAAATGCTTATGGATATGTCAACAGAAATTACAATCGATTTGATCCACTAATGGATCAAAATATTATATGCTACAAATGTAATAATCTTGGTCACAAAGAACGAGATTTCACATATATGAAAGAAGATGCTCCTATCATAAAACTAGATACGGTATGGAGAAGAAAAGAGAATCCAAACCAGGAAGATTGTCGAATAGCACTGATCACTGAAGATAAAGAAGAAGATGGTGAATGGTAAATAGATAATGGGTGCTCAACACACATGACTAGGGACCACAAAAAATTCATCAACTTAAATAAAAAGGGTGGAAGTGTTGCATTTGGATATGACTCCTCTATCAAAATAATTGGAAAAGGTGTAGTAAATCTTGGAAGTGAAAATGTAAAAGCAAAAAATGTCCTACTGGTTGAAGATCTGAACCATAATCTCCTCAATGTTAGTAAAATAAGTGATCAAGGATACACTCTTATGTTTGACTCCCGAAAATGTGAAATTAGAGAAGAAGACTCAGGAAGATTAGTTGCAACAACAACAAGCAAACCAAATAACATATACGTCCTAGACAAAGAAAAGAGAAAGAAAAATGAAGTCACACAAAAGAGCTCCAAGGACCATAACAAAGAAAGAAAAGATAAGAAGATAGAAAAGAAGGAAGAAGTACTATTGAGTGCTATATGTTCAAGGGGAGAAGCCCCAAAGAAAAGAGTCACCTTTTTTCCATTGATGTCAAAGGGGGAGAGAAAAATCAGGAGCATGATGATAGGAGGAGAGAAGGATGACAGGGGGAGCATAAGTGTTGCCATTAATGACAAAGGGGGGTATTGTTGGAAATTTGGTTGTCATTGATGCCAACCCTAGAAGAAGTTCAAAAACCCTGCAAATTGGTTGAAGAAAAAGAACATGAAGGACATTACAAATGCATGTAGAACCCCCATGGATTAATATCCATCATCGAGTTGTTTACAACGATAGGTGGCATGCCATGTGGCTCCTCACGATTGAGGAGATATGCTCTCTTGAAGATAATCATGTGAATTGAAAACTAGAAGTTACAGGTCGGCCCTAAAAAATTACAGGTCGGCCCTAAAGAAAGTAAAGGAATTACTTAAAACAATATAAATACACATGGAAGACCCTCTTATTTGAATCATCAAAGAATACAAGTTTTGGTAGCGAAGTTGTACGGAGGAGGCTGCACTCAAAGCTATAGGAGTGAGGAAGGTTGGAGTTGTAGGTGCAAGGAGGGTTTCTGAAAACCCCTATCTGAGTAGGCCATCGTTGGTTGAACATACATTGTCATGCGAGGACCTTGCGAGTGGACCTAGCCTCGTCACACAAGGCCTGATAGTTTCCCAATGTCTATCATGTGAGGAGCTCTGTAATCTGAACATCTAGAGAAGAATTGCATAAGGTGTCTGGGAAGGATATTAATCCTGAAGAACCCTTGACCAGGTTTATGTGATTGTTAGATTTCTGGTTTGATGGTGACTATAACAAATTGATTCTTTCATATATCTATACTTAAGGGTGGAAGGAAGGGGCAAGGAAAGGGGGTTGTATCCTCCTTCCAAATGGTGTTGGAGAATATAGGGAGTTGGAGCTTCCTTCAGGTTGGAGCTTGTAAATTAGGGGGTTGGAGCCTCCTTCTAGTTGGAGCTCGAGAACTTGGAAGTTGTAGCTTCCTTTGAATGAAATCTTTTATTATATAAAAAAAACATTCAGTGAGTTTCCACATCTATCTATTGTGCATTTTGTATCTAGTATTTATCTCTTTATTGGATATATTATTTGATTAGAAAGTAAAACTGCAAAAAGTAATCAATTATACTTGATACTGATTCACCCCCCTCAATATCAACATGGATATACTTGGAATAAAAAAAAAACAATGAAAAATTATTTGATTACATATCACCACCAATTAATGTCACATGTGGATGGTTGAATGATCAAGTAATGTGTTAGTTTTTTGCAAATATAAGACAATCATACTACTTGGTCTCATCTTATGCTTCGAGGGGGATGCATTTCAAAGAGGTAGTCATGTTTACCCATAGCTTAATATCTCTTTTAATTTATAACATTTAATTGATTATTATCTATTATCATAACTTAATCATTAAGTATGTGGCGACATATCTTCATTGAGTGAAAACTATATTTAATGTATCTAGTCACAGTTAAAAGTTTATAGAGAAATAAAGCTATGTTTAATGTATCTAGTCATGGTTAAAAATTTATAGAGAAAGAAAGTTATGTATTGAATGTAAGAGGAAAACACATTTAAAGTATTCTTGAATTGTTCTTATATGGGTTTTATCCTTCTTTAAAAATTATTAAATTATTATATGATGAAGTATTTTAAATATTTTTACATTAATAAATTAATAGAAGTTTTAGAACTTCTTCAATCTTTTTAGATACATGGTTTATTATCTCTCCATTTTTATTTCGTAATTTTTTATATTTTAAATCAAATGCAAATAAAATCCATAAATTCAAAAGTATTTTTTTCTTAATTTTTTATATTTTAAATTAAATGCAAATAAAATCCATAAAAGGTTTTCTAGAGTTAATGTTTTTGTAATGATGTATTTCTTCATTAAGGAATTAAATTCACACTCATTCTAAAATATTACCAATTACCAAGCCAAGCCAAAATATTGCTTATTATATGTTTGATCTATATCAATTTTGGCAAGATTCCATACCATGAACTAAAACTAACCAGCATGAAAGGAATCCTAAAGAATGGGTTGTAAAATAAAATAAGTGAGTTGAGAGATTAGAGAACATGTCTAAAGCAACCAACCACTTTAATTGGAAGTTAAGAGTTGGTAGGAGTGAAAGCTACAAGAAACTATAAAATAAAGTGAGTTGAGAGCTTAGAGAACATGTCTAAAGCAAGCAACCACTTTAATTGGAAGTTAAGATTTGAATTGGAAGTTAAGAGTTGGTAAGAGTGAAAGCTATAAGAAACTTTAAAATAAAGATAAAATGGAAGTTAAGAGTTGGTAGGAGTGAAAGTTACACGAAACTATAAAACAAAGGTAAAATGTGTTTAAAGTTAATCTTAAAACAATATTTGTAATATATTATTATTGAAAAGAATTATGGGTAATTCAATTTGTTGACCAATATTTTATTATGATAATTTATAAAGAGTATTTTTTTTAATTCTAAAAAATAGAGTCAATATATTGTAAATATTGAATGAGGGATGTGGGGTACATAGGGGTTTATATGTATTGAGGGTATACAAAAGGATATTTAGTAAAAATACAGGATATTAAGTAAAACTAGAGTTTTTTTAATTAGAAATATTTATTGTGAGGGGGTTCAACAAAAAGATTTTGGGAGGTATTTATCAATATCTAGTGAAATTAAATGTATTCTTTAATATCACGTGAACAAACTTACTATGTCATAGATTCTATAAGTGGAGACCCCATGGGAAGAACAAGTAATAATATAAATTATTATAAATTACGTATTTTTTTCCAAGGAAAAAAAACGTAAATTTTATTCATATTGAAAAAATTTACATTTTGAAGAATGCAATGCATGAGAAATCATGCATTTAGTCTGGCTAGCCATCCACTATCAGCAAGCCATTTTTTCCTAAGCAATCTCGAAGGATCCATCAACTAAATAGTCAAATACAAGCTTGTGGGCACGGGGAAACAAAGCATGCCTTGCATGGCAAAAAGAGAGATTGAAAGAACCCCATCACAAAGACACAAGTGCAAACCCAGGAAGCGAACCCAAACCTCGTCGAGAGCAAGCAATAGACAAAACCCCCAATGAAGCCCCAGAAGCTGGACGGACCGGGTCAGAGTGGTATACATCCCCAGCATCAGAGGAAGAGAGGGAACAAAACCCCCCAAAAAAAGCACTAAGAAACTGAACTAGGAACCAAACTCCAAAGCACCAGCAAGATGAGGCTCTGAGTATACATCAAACCCTGAACGAACCAACACTAGAAAGGGGCAAAACAAAAGGAGTCAGAAGCAACAGAGGAGAGTCTGCCCCAAAAGAAAACACCAACATCAAAATCAATGGCATCCTGGTCTATCAAAATACCAGCAGAAGCATGAATGAATCAAGAGACAGGACATGAGACACTAGGGATTTCCCCGGATGTTCCCCCAAAAAATCCCCACCGCTGACAACAACACAGAAAGAGTTATGAGCAACACACAAAACGTCCAAGGGAACCGGAAAAGAGCTGCAACAAGTTGCGAACGACTAGGAAGAAAGAGAGGAGAAGGATCCCAGGAGAGAATTCAAGCGAGGCCACCACAGGATCGACGCCAAAAGCTCAGGAAAAAAAAGGAGTGAGAAAATGAGGCTCAAAATGTGACACCATTCTCCTATCTGGAAACGAAAAAAAATGCGGCAGTGAGGCTCAACAAACCAGCAGAAAACTCCCGACGGGCCTGGGAAACCAACAAGCTCGCCACTCGCACCTGCAATCCGCGACAAAGACTGTTACAAGTTACGGATTGCAACCTAGTCGCAACCCCCTTCACTACCTATAAATTATGTATTTTATTATATATTATATATTTTTAATTTATGATTTAATCATATTAGAATTATTTGATAAAATGAATAGAAAGATAATATATTATCATTTTTTAATATTAATTATAAATTTTATTATATATTATATATTTTTAATTTATGATTTAATCATATTAGAATTATTTGATAAAATGAATAGAAAGATAATATATTATCATTTTTTAATATTAATTATAAAAAATTAAAAATTAAAAATATGAAAAAATTTAACATCTATTTTAATAGATTTGGAATTAAAAATTGATCTGGACTTCCAAAAAAACGCCAAAAACACTAAATTAAAGTGATGTAATTCTAATAAAAATATTATAACTTTAATGAATAAGTTTAAAACTATAATAAATTAATTTAAAAAAAATAATAATAGAGAAAAAATATATTAAAAACAGTGAAAAAAAAATAATTTAACAAACAAACAAAGGCATACATAATGATGGTGGTGGTGGTTAATGTTCACTGAAATCAAATTTGGTTTATCAGGCCTTAAGAAAGGTAAGGAATTATTTGGTTTGGTTTAAAATTTTATTCCTATATTTGAAAAGCTTTAAGAGAAGCGTTCCTAGATCACCATAATTTTGATGAGTTAAAAGGTTAGGAAATATTTTGAAATTGTGATTCAATGTGGGTGTATGGTGGACATCTAAGAGAAAGTGTTTTTCATGTTCAACCCTTGTAGTGTCATAAATATGACATATTCTTTCAATGCAAGATGTTTTAGGAATTGTCCATTGCCCTATTTCTAAGAGAAATTTTAAGAATGAAAATTTATCTTAAAGTGTAAAAACCTTGGGATATTTTATAAAAATATTCAAATTCATAATAATTTTATATAGTTTCTATACAATTTTGGCAATTTTAAAGATTAAATAATTTTATCCTATAAAATTTGGGTGAATAATGTTTAGAAAAAATGAAAATTGAATAATATTTTTTTGGGAAAAAACAAGGAAAATTAGCCCATGGGAAAAATTTAGCTCCTATTTCACTATGGATCTCGCACGAGTTTCTCTTATCTTAGCCATGTTGATTTTTTTCTTTAAGCTAGTCAAAACATAGATATACTTTTGATCTTCTAAATCAAGGTATATCGCCTCCTTACAATATCTTAATTTTCTTTTATTTTTTTAATTCTTTACCACACCACAATTTCTCCTTAAATTTAGATGTAATAATATTTTTAGCATTATCGTTATTATGTAGAGTAGCCTCTTCATTTGTTCCCCAATGATTTAACCAAGACTTGACATATTTATGCCACCCTCATTTGAGATGCAAATGGTTTTGACTACAATTTAAAGCAATCCTAGGAAGCCTCTTGTCTTCCATGTTGTTTTTCTTGTTCTTGTACATTAGGTACCTAGTCATAGTTGTTCTCTAAATGGGGGAAAGACTATCTTCTATTAGGAGGATAGGATAGGGTATATTACCTTTAATTTTGAGGTTATAAGTTATAAAACACTTATGGATTTGTTCTATCTTTCTCCACGATTCTCTATAGATGTTGTTATCACATATTCTTGAAGGGGGTTGTTTTTCCTCAAGATTCGGCCTCTAGGTGACCAAATGCAGAAAAATGGGCTAAAACCCACTAATGGTGCTTATCCTAAGTCCGTCGGGGTCGATGTGGCACTACCTCTAATCACAATTGGAAGAGCTCCATAGTTAGCGGGCAGATAAAAGTTTGGCGGAGGCACCAAAAGTAGTCGACGCGCCCAAATCTCACCTTTCCCCCAGATCAATGGTCGTTGAACATATCGGGGCTTCAACATGCACGGAGGTTAAAATTTGTAGGGAGGGTCGGGTTTGAAACCATGGTTTTGTGGAGGCGCTACGTGTCAGTCGGAGACACACACCAGACCCAAAAGCGGGGAAGTTTCAAACCACTTTTCGCAGCCCCGATATGCGCTTGTGCGTTTAAACGTCCTATCCCGAGTCGACAAGTGGTCGCCCCTCAACCGTCCCGCCGGTGCATGTCCCCCTCTCCTTCTCTCTCCTATGTCTGTCACATCTCCCACTCCCCTATAACTTCCGTTCCCTCACACGTGTCCTCCATTCGTCATCCTGCCTGTCACATCTCCCCTCTCATCTCCCACCACCTGTGCCACTTCGCTCCATGCCACTTCCACCTATGTCGAGTCCCCACTCCCTCAGCTAGCGCCACACGGCCTCCCCTCTGCCCCCTCGTCATTTTCTTGCTTCATGTCACCTCCTTGGCTCCCGTTTGTGTTGCCCCCGCTGCTTCTTCCCAGCCTCCGTGTCTCCTCCACCTGGCCATCGCACACCCAGTAGCCTACCCACCGCGCCAATTTTCCCACCAGATCCTCGTCCACATCCTCAACTGCCTAGCAATCTCTGCAAGCAGCTGACTTAGATCCAGATGGCAGAATGCAAAGGCTGCCAAGTTCCACAGGTGCAGTCCCAACTCGGGCCTTCTCAATCCCGATGAAGCAGTTATTGGTTGGTTGGTGGTGGTTGAGCGTCATTTCCACCATAAATGGAAAGCCCCAGAAAGGATTGTCAGTAAGTCATCTCACCTGCAGACCCTTCCTGAAGCACGATTGCGTCTGAATGGGGATTGCTTCTTATAGAAGGTTGCATGCGCAGTCTATCAAGAAGCATGTAGACGTAATACCTTTAATGCAGAGACTCGAGCACACTTCTGTAGTTTTGCTATGAGTATATAGGAGTCTTCCTCATATTTTGTAAGTGTCTTTTGGTTAAGCAGGGCTCCCAATCTGTAATTTTGTTCTGCCAGAGCTATTCTCTGGTTATGTAATCGACTTGAGACTTTCATGTTAATAGAAGTCAACTTCTCTCTTTTCATTTTGTCTGTAACACTGTTTAAGACACTCAAGCATGGATGATCCAGTCAAGGATCGTTATGTTGCTGTAATGGAGGTTTGATTATAGTGGTATAACGGTCAGTTTTATTCATCTCTCTGTTTATCTGTTTCCTTCTCACATTGAATGGCTCGGGCATGGAGGATCTAGTCGAGCTGTTGTATTTGCAGGATGATGGAGGTTTGATCACACTGCAGTTGTAACTGTATCCCTTGTAGACATATTTCGGTGTCTGAATTTGAGCTCAAGAATTCTCTTGAGCTTGGGTTTTATTCTCTGAGCTGCTGGAAGGCTTGATGCCCAAAGCAGTCTCTTCCACCTTTTCTCATAATTCTTCCCTCTGGTCTCGCTTTAACTCAATTTACTAACTGAAGTTAATGTGGCCCTCACTTCCCTGTGCATTTCCTGTCTAGTTATGTGTTGAACATCTTTCATGTTGTTGAGTTTAGGCCATAGACCATCCACATTCAAACCAACATACACCCCAAACACTGATGGGTACTGGTCTTACCTCTGCTGCAATCTAGAGGTGACTTATGGTGCTAACAAATGTTATAATCCTAGACTTCACAATCATATAAAATAACACGAGTGATGAAATTTTCAAAGAGGAGTTTCTTCTTATCCCATAGGCAAGGCTTGGTGACTTAAAATTGTTTTGCAATCCATAATAAGTTTTCCACCCTCCATTTATCATTTTCTCAATGCTATAGTTCTAGTTAAGCTTGTGACGAAGATGAGCTCTGAGATATTTGTATGAAGTCACTTCCTCCAAGTTGTTGTTGTCATAACAAAAGTAGCATAAGTGATCTTTTTGGATTTAATTATCACAACTTTTGTTTTGTTAGTGTTAATAGTCATACCTGTAATAGAGAAAAAATCCTTAAGGATTTTGAGTTGCTTGTTGTGATCATAGACATTTTTTCCATAAGAACAATATCACAAACATAAAGAAGAATGATGATGACTATACTAGAGAGATTTAATCCAATACAACATACTTCATCCAAACAACTCTTTAACTTGTTACTCTATATACCAAAAAGAGTAAGGGACATGGGACAACCTTACTTAACTCCTTTAAAATGCTCTTAAATACACTCTTTATTTATTTCTTTATATATTTTTTTATCTTTGATTTATGGTATAATACATTTTATAATTAAATACAACTTGAGTGGGTCTAATGGTTAAGAACATGTGGTTCCTCCTTGGAGGTCACCCTAAATCCAGAGGAGGGTAATTAGGTATGTATACCTACACAAACTTTAGTAGTCAAATCACTACTTAGAGAGGGGTCTCTTGTCCGACTCTCTTATCCCACAAACAATAAGGTCTCATACACCTATTTGGTGTCATTGATTATTATTATTATTATTAAAATTTAACTTCATAATAAAATAAATAAATAGAGTATGATAGTTAAATATAAAATTATGTTAAAATAATTTTTAAAATAATAATTATGAAGAAGTACTAAAATAATATTTTTAATGTATAATTTAATTAATTTTCGAATTAAATATTATTATTAAAATTTTAACTCTATAATAACATAAATAAAATGATCACAATTGAGTATAAAATTATATTAAAAATATTAAAAGTAAGAATTATGAACCAGTAACAAAATAAAATATTATAAACTAAAATAAGATTACACAATAACCTAAAATATTGAAAGTTATAATAAATTAAATACATATAATCTTGAAAATGTATAAATGTAAAATTGGTGTGGGTTAAACACTCACTTGAAGTTCTGGAATCATGCCAGTATTATTTGCAAAGATGATTGCTGCAATTGCATTTGATACATTAAAAATCTTGTTCGATCTTGTACCAATTAATTTGTAATTTTTTGTATTGGATATACCTACAAATAATTAAAAACAAAATATTAATATTTAGTTTATTGGAATTTATATATATATTAACTTGTAATTTTCAAAATTAATTAAAATTTTTAGATGATAAGTCTTTGAAACAGAATAAAAAAGAGAAAATGCAACTACTATTCTGCCATTTTAGCATAGAATCATGCTTACCATTTGATATCGATAATTTCATCGATATCACTATGTATATTGTGGTAAAGAACGCTGAAATTCCACACCACATCCTCATTGCTGACACATTTGGTACTATGAAGGCAAAAGTAAAATAAAGTCCCCCTGAAATGATGATGAATTCTTGAAGAGTCAATGTGGAAGATTCACTGAATTCTATATACATTTCCTGTATCATTCATATAGGTTGTATAAGATCATTATTTCTGTGATAATAATTACATTTTTAAAATACAATTGAATGCACTAAAGAATGCACTAAACAATGTTGTAGAATGCCAAAAAAACTTTAATACCAAAGAATACTTCATAGTTTATTTAAACAATGTTGTAGAATTCCAAAAGCAATTTGAGGTAAACCCATGGGTATTTAATGGAACCCGTGATTTCTTCCAGCATAAGAGACTCCTTAGGTCCATGTTTGGATCTAGGGATATTCTTTTTCATTAGACATATAATTTGAGAAAAAAATTAGAATTATTGGAAAAGATGATTGGTATATTTCATTAACATATAAAATAATACTATAGAGAGACATGTAATCACACATGCAAGGAGAACTTGGACCTCGACTACTTTGTCTTTTAAAAGATTTATATACACTACATTGAGTATTCTTAGCTTTAATAGATAAGATTATGAAAGCATACCATTCAATTGCTACACATGCCATGAGTATGGGAACTTGATATGCACTCTCTCAAAGGACCCAACTTCCCCCTTAATGTAAGACTCCTAGGACAATACAACCTAGTATACCTAAGTTGATGGAACCTAAGAAGTACAAAAGGGAAAAGGAAAGAAACAACCAAACCATCCATCTCAGTTACTATCACACTTATTTTCAAGCCTTTAAATATAAGCAATCCCATTATTCCTACATTCAACAACAATTTTAAGAATATCCCCATGACTTAGAAAAGCAATCCAAGGGAAAGAATTGAAACCAGGACCCGAAAACCCCATAAGGGACCTCCATAAGCTCATCCAATGGGCTTGGTTCTTTATCTCATCCATCTAATAAATCTTCTTAATAGAAGAGTCAGAAAAGACACATTGACCCCTTCCTTTACTCAAATCAATATTCATGTGTAAGACATGGAGATGAGTAATGTAGGAAAGCAACCTTTCTGAAAAGGATCACATTAACTAGATTTTATAGTTTGAATGCATGGATATGTTGACCTCTAGAAAAATGTAATTAAAAACAAGTATGAATTAATGTGAGAATAGAGTCAATAACTCTAGTCTCCCTTCCCTATAAGCCAACCTTACTAATGAAGGCATTAACATTCTAGAATTAAGAAAGAAAAGTCTAGTGGACAAATATTAGGACCAAGGAAGCCCCAAAGATAAACAATATCATGTCTAGATGGCCAATGGACAGAAATGGTCACCTTGCAATGCCCCTCCTTGCCTAATTCTATTTGGCATAGAATAAGGAGATTAACCTTAGATTTGTTGATGTGTTCAAATGTTTTATCTGTATACATAGGGTAGATATTTGTACTTGTGACATGCATAATGTTTTTCAAGAACGTTTCTTTAAGTATTCTTGATTATTGGGTAGGTAACTGTGTAACATAATGATGACGTGATTGCTTATTATGGTGGACTGATAGATTAATGAATGATAGCTTAAATGCTTGGATGATATAATTTGATCATATCTAGATAAATGTTTACTAATAATAAAAAGAAAGTATGAATTGTGGTAAGATGATAGGGCCTGAAAGACTCCTAGGTGGAGTTGACTTAACAAGACAAAAATTGTGGAAGCCAAATTAAATGTTGCAGAAGATTAATGAAACCAATAGAATTTCATTTGACATTATGTTTGATTATAGTTCATATCTACATATGCTATGATATGGTCCCATTGATTTTGGTGGTGTAGATAATGGGTCATTTGAAGGGTGACACAAATGTATACGCATGTCTCGAAAAACTCCAAGTTGGAAATCTAATAGTAAGATCCATAAAGGATCATTGGGATATAAAAGTGATTGAAATTTGATTAGTCAAGTCTTACGTATTTTTCTAATTAAACTTTGAGGGATTGTGGAAGTCCACATGCAAAACTACAAACCTATTAAGGATAACATGTCACTTGAAATTGATTTGGTTATATTGTGTTTTAATGTATTTGATATGTGTGTGCATAATTGTGTAGGACATAGGGCAAAGCCTTGCCAACTTGCCAATAGATAGGTGTGGGACATAACCAGTGAATCATTAATTGAGGCATGGAGTCTCTATTTGTAGAATATATGAATTGTTATGATAGGGGGGGACATAGTAGGGGTATAAATCCCTACTCCCCATTAGTTATACCTTTCAGGTTTTGATCTAAGCCATGGTAAGTCGAAGGGACATTAGGGATGAATTAGTTAAGATTTCAAAGTAGCCACTTTGATGGTGCTTTTGAATATATTAATATTTTATTAAAAGATGAATTATTTATTTAAGGAAACTTAAATAATTAAGAAAAAAAGGGGCATTGACACCTCAAGGAGGGGGGTGATGAATAATAAAGAATAGAAAAATACCTAATTTTGCATGGAGGGGGTGAGGTGGCTAACCTCATTGGGTCTATAAATAGATGGGAGAACCCATGGTTTAGGGTGTGACCTGGAGAATAAGTAAATGTTGCCAAAATTATACTAGAGAATAAAAGATTGAACTAAAATGGTAAATGGGATTTAGAAGGAAGATGGTAACAATAATGTGGATGTTTTCCAATAGATAGTAAAACCCAAAATAAGTATAATCTGCACCCAAAATTAGTTATGAGCCCACACAACTCAAGGGTCTCAAGGAAAGAATTTTTCCCTAAGTATGGGTGGGATGAAATTGGTTGGCAACATGAGAGTTAGCCAAGGCAAGAAGTTACAGCTGGAGCAATGTTGGAACTGTTGGAACTATATTTCTATGAAGTATATTGTATGTTCTTAATAAATATTGTATGTTTCGGTTACTTGGGTTAAATTGGTATTTTATGAATATAGTTTTAATATATGCATTTGACTGGTACTAACCTATGATCCAAAAAGGATCCAAAGGAGACTAAGGATAACTTGGAATTCACAGAAGCAACTCAGGAAGCTTGGAATGGCCTCAGTATATAGAGAAAGGGAAAAAATTCAAAGTCCTCAAAGCTCAGTGAAATTGGCATCATCACGAAGAGCGCATTGCAATATTTCCAAAGGGGTAAATGACTCATCAAATGGAATTACATATCAAAAGACATTCGCAGTCAAATTTTTGGTCAACCTAGCCTAGTCAGCAGGGATGAGTCATCATCCGTACTGTTGACATCAACATCAGTACAAATGACGTCAACATCCATACATTGTATGTGGCACATGCAGAGGGCGACACGTGTCATGATGACGTGGCAACACCAGAGGCTGCCATGTGTCACTCATTTTTGGCATTTTCAGGTTGGCATGTGGACCAATGAGGAAGTGTCACGTGGCACTCTGTACAGCCACGTGGAAATCCATATAGGACGTGGCAGACACGTGGCATCTGTACCATACGTGGCAGGTTGGCGTGGCAGGAAGGCGACGTGGCAGGATGATTGTACAAGTGAATGACATGGGACAATAGGTGGCTGCCACGTGGCCCAATCATGGGCTTCCATGTGACAGTGGGAAAATTCCCAATGAGGTCTAGCTACCAAAAATCCAAAAATAAAAAGGGGTTGGTTGGCGACAACCCCCAAATCTACCACTATAATCACAAATCTCGCCATATATTGGATTGGCCAAACAATAATCAACCAATCTATCGTTGGTTTCCAAAGTTAGGGGAAGAACCTTCCACAGTTCAAAAAAAACAATCCATAGGGAGGAGGTCCATGGGTTTGACCCCGAGACCTCCCCCAATACTAGCACCTTAATACTTCTGCCAATTGTTGGGCCAAACGGTCGGGGTTGGTTAATCCGCCCCCATTTTAATTTAAGAAGAGGTTTCGCCAAGGCACGGGGGGCGGGGGAGACCAGGGCGCGCGACAAACCATACCAAGGAAAGAAAAACAATGCAAAGGACATTCATTATTGCACGTTGAAGGCATGGAAATCGAGATGAATTTTCACAGGGGCCTGGAAGTGCCAGACTCAGATTGAGGCATGGAGACAGTCATTTTTGGGTAATTCGATGTCATAGATCCAATGGTTCTGACTAGTTTCTTATCTGAGCAAAGCTTATGCATATTAACTCCAGAATGAGGTATACTTATGTATTTTTCCAAATTCTTTTGCTGAGTTAATAAAAAGGCCTACCCATTTGAGAGCAGGACCCAGAGACGTGGTCCACTAGGGATGAACTTTGTTATCAAGTTTTTGTGTTCAGATCTAATGGATATGTCTCTTCATTATTGATTTATTCCTTCTTTATGGTTCACTTCTATTTATGTTCATTTAATACAACTCTTTTATAAGTCACATCGATAAAAAGATCCCAGATCAACCTAGGTGTTGGTATGTGAATTATATTGTGTATGCTTTAAAATTTCTCATATAAAGAGAAGGAGTATGGGCCTCAAAATGTCGTTGACAAATCAATTTGTATTTACCAAAGAATTGCATAAGTGGATTTGTTGTAGCATGTCCAAACAAAAAAGAGAGGCCTTAGGAGTAGGTAGTGTGGAAGTGAGGTAATTTTGGTATTTTTATATTTAATTTAATTAGTTCAATTTTATTTCATCATTAAAAGAAATCCAATAGTTAATTTAGTTTCATATAAAGATTCATTGGATGTTTTCCAAGTGTCTATAAAATTCCCTAAATAGGAAATATGGCTTGTATTTAAGAAAAGTATTTTGGTAGGAAATTGCTTCTATTTGAGTTATTATAAATATGTTTACGATATTTTCATGTATAATTATATTTTGGAGTTGTGTGCCAAGTATTTATAAAAATCCTTGAATGAATGTTATTATGTTTACTCGGATTGTAAATATTTATCTCAACTTATGTATGGTGAAATTGGTTGAGGAGACCATTAATTGAATTGTCATGGAAAATAGATTAAAACTAGGTGGTTTTCTCCCTGTATGGTTGAAGCTTGGGATTGCTTGTCATGTGTTTGATAAAATTCATGAATGAGATTCTAGGTGATTTTTGGAAAATAAGAATCTCTTATTGTTGTAGCTTCCCTTTGTTATCAATTTGGTTATGTGATACTGATCTAGAAGCCTTCTAATGCAATTAAAATTAGTAAACTGTGTGTGAAAATATGATTTTGATCAAACAAGTTTATAGATGTTTCTATTCAGTTTGAAACTATCTTCAAGGGTAATCCATGTGTTATAGCAAGATTTGCCTCACCATTGCTATATTGCATAGAGGGCCTTTTTCCATTTCCCTATGCAGACTTGTCATCCCTTTTTGATGAATCCAAAGCCAAAAATACATATTTTTTTCCACATATACGCGCCCTATCTGCTATACATCATGTGTATACGCAGAATGCTCCACTACATCCCGCGTACATCGGTATTTGTGCCAGAAAAAACAAAAATGGAGTCGGGTTTCCATGTCATGACAAGAGATCTATGATCCTTGGCCTTCCACATACTGGAAATGTTCCGACTTGGACCTTTAGTTGCATTTTGAAGACTATAAAAGCACAATTCCAAGCTATGGAAAAGAGGAGAAAGAATTCAACTTTGAGAGAAAAGTTACTCTGGAGAAATTACTTCACATTGAGTCAGCATCCCTTTGTCCCTCAAGTCTGAACACAGTGTCCAACCCCCAACCTCTTTCCCTATTGTTGAGAGAACCTCATTGTCTCTTTCCTATGAGCTTGCCTTTGGTGGAGGATTGAAGTGGTGGAGACCCAATTGGAAGGAACTTGGTTTTCTTGGTTTTGAACCGTGCTGACACGGAAGTCTGTCATGTTTTCGCTTCTACTGATCATTTATTAATAGAAATACTCCTTTCCCATCCTATTGGTATCGTGCAAATATATGATTATTATCCATGGGCATGTTTGTAATGTTTATTAATGGATTATGCTATCTGATGTGCTAACCCCTTTTACATTATCACTATATACTTGCTCTGCTTGTTTGTTAAGAACTTGTTGCAGGTCCAAAGCTTTGGTTCAAAGTGCTCAACGATAGAACATCATCGAGTGTTGGATCGAGGTAGGCCTCTTTCTTATCTTGCACATTAGTTTGTATAGCATATGTTGGAATTGAGTCGATTTTTGCAGTCATACCTGTCTGTTGTGGTTTACCCTTGGTCATAAAGATTTTTTCCCTCGCAACACCATGCCATCAGGGATGATTTTAGGGGCTAAATTTCGCTCATGGGCTAATTTTCCATGGTTTTTCCAAAAACAAGATTCGCTATTTTAAAAATTATTCGCCCAAATTCTATAGAATAAAATTATTTTACGTTTAAAATCGCCAAACTTTTATAAAAACTATATAAAATCCTTAGAAATTTGAATATTTTTACAAAAATATCGCCAATCATTTATAGTTGGCATGTGAAGGATTAGTAATATTCGCGAAGGTTTCTACATTTTAAAATAAATTTTCATCCTTAAAATCATCCCTGCATGCCATATGGACCTATAAACCCCATTTTGTGTTTGCATGGAATGTTTTATAGCCCAATCTGATGATCTAGTCAATTTTAGGAAAGAGTTGGTTACCCTATGGGGATTTTTACTTGTAATCTTAAAAGGGCTTTCTAAGTTTTTCTCTAAAAAAAATCTAAGAATGTTGTACCTAAGCTACTATAGGTGGTTATGTGCAAGTTGCTTGTATAAATGTTTGCATACAAATTATTTGACGAAATTCCTCAACCAAAGAAATTACATTCATTGAATAATGTTATATCAATCGTACTCACAAGTTGGTTGGATATGTCTAAGGAGTTGATGACACTTGGTGAAAATTGGTTGGATATGTCTAAGGAAGGTGTTGATGACACTTAGTGTTAATCTCAAGTCTAAATATGGACACAATCTAACTTTCTCTAAACCAATCAAGTAGGTTGGTGTTATTTAAAAAAAACTCAAGTCATAATACTTGCAAGAGAGTGCAAAATATATGTTTGATAAAATACCTCAACCAATTGCTTGATTACTTGAATTTACTTGTTACTTATGTGAAGAGAATTATTCTTATCATGTTTTCAGACTTTCTAATCCAGGTGGATATTGGTGGCCACCCACCTTTTCCAACTGGCTCAAAACAATTTTCTGACAATTTTGGCAATTTACTATTTTTAGCAATTTTAACTTCCGGGCCATTTTGAGGGCCTAAATGAAGGTTTTTTGGGATCTAGCTTCTCACTAATAGCCAAAGGCATGATTGATCCCCCAAAATGAATCGCCCTGATGATACCTTTCCAACGGGCTATCATACGCCTAAAACGGAGATCGTATGCAAAAGTTACGACCCCGGGAAGTTGATGTACTAACTTACCCAGATGGGGCCCACATGACTTTTGGCGCTTCATCTCCTAGGGTTAGGTTTTTGGATGTCTAGGGTTTTTAACATTCATGTTTATTGTAAAAAGGTCTTCAGAGCCTCATTTTAATGATCTTCTTGCGAATGAGCGCAACCGTCACATCTCTTCTCAGAGATAAGCCGCCACCATTCCAACAAGCTTGTTTCCGCTGCATTTTACAATTTCAGCTTATTTCCCTATTGAATAGAAAACCAGTTTTAATGTATCTATGTTATTTTGTGTTAAGCACCTGTTAATAATCTGTAGTCATTTCGTTATGCTCATAAAATCTGGATCAGTGGTATCAGAGTGGTTTGCTCCTTGTCACCTTAATGCATGTCCCCAACGAGGTCAGAGTACAAAGAGTTGGGTCTCGAGCTTGTTTCTCTTGAGGACAAAATCTCTCGCATGCCCAAGTGACCTTTCATGGCAGGAGAAAATAAATATGATGGGAAAGGAGATCCTTTCAAACTGTTGATTGAGGAAGCCCTCACGCAACAAAGGAATGAGATGATGGATAGTTTCGCGCAAATCCTTCGGCGGCTACCAACAGGCGATGCATCTTCTTCGAGCGGAGGCGCCACACCCTTCAAGGTACAAATAAACTTCAATATTCCTATATTTGAAGGTCAGATAGACGCAGATGTTGTAGACAAGTGGTTGAATCTACTAGAAGGGTATTTTTCTGTCCATAACTTTTCGGATAGAGAAAAGATTACTTTTGTGCTCCTCAAAGCCATTCCCCATGTCAAAGATTGGTGGGAAACTTTCTATGAGCAAAAGGAAATAGAGGAACCCTCATTATTTACAATCAGTTCCACCTGGGAATCCTTCAGGGATGCTATTAAGGAACAATACTACCCTGTCAGAAGTTATGATGACTTGTATACCAAATGGACCACACTACAACAAGAAAGAGACAAAGCAATGCCAGATTTCACAAATATCTTTCATACCTTTCACACCAAGTTGGGTATTAAAGATTCAGAGCAACATCTGGTGCTCAAGTATCACAACGCTCTGCATAGACACATCCATACCGAAATGGAATTTTTGGACATCTCATCCTTGGGCGTGGCCTACCGATATGCTGTCAAAATTGAGCAGAAGCTCAAACAAAAGACGCGACAATTTTGGCTTGGAAACCCCTCACAACAAAAGCCAAGAAAGGGCGGCCCCAACCCACAGAACAAAGGACAGAGAAAAGATGGACAATATCAAGACAACTAGTCCAAGCCGCAAGCAAAAAAGGACACCGGAAAGACAAAGAAAGATACTGGGAAGTCGTGCGACTTCCATAAGATCCCTTGGCATAACACTGTTGATTGTCGCTCAAAGCAGTCGTTGGTGGCCAACGTGAAAGCCTCTGAATCAGATGCGGGTTCAGAATCTGAGCCAGAACTAGAAAGGGGAAGACAGATCATTGACATGGAACCCAGTGCCACCGTTTCTACCACCAAGCTCCAGCGTGGTGAACCAGACGAGCCAGAAGAAGGAGAACACCTCTTCCATTCACAGATGTGGGTAAAAAGAACCCCGCTTCACTTCATCGTGGATAGCGGTAGCCAAAAGAACCTCATCTCAATAGAGGTCTTCAAGCAGCTAGCCCTATCGACAACACCGCACCCACAACCCTACACCATTGGATGGCTCCGCCAAGGAAGCAATCTCCGCGTCAGCCAACAGTGTCGACTGTTGTACGACATCAATCCCTTCAAAGACAAGGTATTGTGTGATATTTCTCCTCTCGAAGTTTGTGATGTTCTTTTGGGCCAACCTTATTTATGGAAACGTCATGTTGTGTATGAGTCTAGGCCTCATAGTGTTATTATTACTTTAAATGGGAAATTATACAGGATACCCGAGGCAGTCCCACCTAGTGTTATTTCCTTGATCTCTGCTAAGCAATGTAGGAAGGTCATCTCTCAAACGGGGAAGTTTGTCTTCTTCGTGATTCACTCTCAGAATAAGAGAAAGATCATAGCCACATTCAGGGTCTCTGCGGTCGACCACTCCACACAGTAGAAGCAAGTAGATAAGGTCGTGGAAGAATACTCAGATATCTTATCCTCACCTACCGGGGTACCTCTGCACTGCTAGGTCAAGCACCCCATCGATCTGACCCCCGACACATCGCTGCCCAATGGGCCAGTCTATCGCCGCTCTCTATTAGAGAATGAGGAGATCAAGCGACAGATCCAAGAACTGGTCCACAAGGGGCACATCCATCCCATCTCATCACCTTGCAGGAGCCCAATCATGTTGGTACAAAAGAAAGATGGAACCTAGTGACTCTGCATTGATTATCGGGCTCTGAATAAAATCAGAGTCAGAAACTGGTACCCGATTCCCCGAATCGACGATCTTCTTGATCAACTCACGGGGGCCAAATAATTCAGTAAGATTGCTCTGAAGTCTAGCTACCACCAGTTCCTGATAGAATAGACAGATGTATGGAAAACCGCCTTCAAGTCAAAGGAAGGCCTTTTTGAATGGTTGGTCATGCCATTTGGTTTGACAAATGCTCTAGCCACTTTCATGAGGAAGATGGACGATATCCTACGACCATTCACCAACACTTTTGTAGTGGTGTATCTGAATGAAATTCTCATTTACATCAAGACTTGGACCAAACACTTGTAGCATATTCAACAAGTTCTGCACACCATGCGGAAGCACAAGCTATATGCCAACTTGGAAAAATGATCCTTCAGCATGGACATGGTCCATTACCTGGGATACATAATTGATCAGCATGGCGTACATGTGGATCCAACCAAGATCCAAGTCATCTGTGACTAGCTAGCCCCAACCACACTCACTAAGCTTCGGAGCTTCTTGGGCCTTGCCAATTTCTACCGTAGGTTCGTGTTAGGATTCTCCCATATTGCATGGGCCCTTAGCCAAATAACCAAAGGTGGTGGTAAGGTGAAATTTGTGTGGGGCCGGTCCCAACAAAAAGCATTCGACGATTTGAAGCAGTGCTTGTGCTCAGCCCCAATACTTTCACTATTGGACCTGCAACATCCCTTTGAGATCGAGACAAATGCTTCAGACTATGCAGTGGGCGTTGTTCTCACTCAGCATGGCCACCCCATGGCCTATCATAGTGAGACACTGTTAGATGTTGTTCGTAAGTACCCTACTTACGAAAAAGAAATTTACTCCATTGTGCAAGCATGTCGCATGTGGAGACATTACATTCTTGGGAAGTAGACATTCATCCACATTGATCATAAGCCACTGCAGTTCATGCAGACACATGGAAAATTGCAGAATGATCGCCATCAAAAGTGGTCCACATACTTGCAATAATTCCACCTCAACATCAAGTATAAAACAGAAATCACCAATCACGTCATTGATTGCCTCAGTAGACCTCCAGTTGCGACACTCACCATGGTGCTAGACTCCTACGGCCATGAGACCTCTGGATGGCCCCAACTCTATGAGACAGACCTGGAATTTGCCACCACCTACCAAATGTTGGGTGCAAATGCAGATGTCGATAATTTCCATCTTCAAGATGGGTTGTTGTGTCGTCTGGGCCATATCTGTGTTCCATCAAGCGAGCAAGCGAAGCTGATTTGGGAAGCCTACTACAGTCAGGTGGAAGGACACTTCAGCATGGAAAATATAGTGGTGATGCTACAAAATCATTTCTACTGGCCTAAACTTTGACAAGAGGTCAGCAAGTATATCAGGTCCTGCACTGCCTGTGCTATTGCCAAACCAACCACTAAAAAACAGGGCTTGTACACCCCTCTTCCTACTCCTGACAGGCCATGGGAATCCATCTCAATGGACTACATGTCGAGCCTCCCGTCCACCAAGCGGGGAAATGACTGTGTTTTTTTGGTTGTTGATCGCTTTTCTAAGATGGTGATTCTGGTTGCCTGTAAGAAGAGAATCACAGCAGAGGCCACTGCCAAGATATTCTTTGAACGAGTCTGGGTACATTTTGGAATCCCACAAACCATTGTCTCAGATTGAGACAGTCGATTTCTCAGCACTTTCTGGTCGAGCCTCTTGTCACCGCTAGACACCAAGCTCACCAAATCCATGGCCTTCCACCCCTAGACAGATGGCCAAACCGAGGTCGTAAATAGAATGATTGTGCATATCCTTCACATGTATAATTCAAAGCACCCTCACACATGGGATGAGAGCCTTCCCTATGTCCAACATAGCTACAACTGATCTCTGCATAGCTCAACTGACCACAACCCCTTTCAGGTGGGGTTGGGATTCCAACCATTGGGTCCCATAGATGTTGCACTTCCCCTTGTGGTCACCTCGACCGAATCATCTCCTACTCCAACTGAAGCTGACAAAGCCACCCGATTCATTGAGCAGATCCAACACATCCACCAACAGGTTCAGGATATCTTACAGAAGTCCAATGACAAGTACAAGAAGCGCCATGATCAACATCGGGTGCCACATAAGTTTCAGGTGGGCGACAAAGTTTGGTTGCACTTGCAGAAAGAACGCCTTACATGACCCCATTGAAATCTTCACCCACTCTGTTATGGGTCATACACCATCACCAAGGCCATGGGGGATAATTCTTTTGAGCTCAACTTTCCTCCTTTCCTTGGCATGCACCTAGTGTTCAACGTGGTTCTCCTTCGCCCTTATTTCCCACCATTATTAGACACCTCAGACGTAGCAGAGCAGCTGACACCAACAGAGTTCAACCCCCACTGCATACAGTAGGAATCCAATGATCATATTTTTGACACACAAATCAAGGGCACTCGATAGCAAAGGATCCAACTTTATCGAGTCATCAAAGCAGGACAACTCCTGCACCAAGGCAAGTGGCTCACCCAGGGCCAAATTCAGCAGAAATTTCCTCATCTGATGGGAGAACTCAATGCAATGGAGACCATTGCTTACTAAGGAGGGAGGATTGATCCAGGTGGATATCGGTGGCCACCCACCTTTTCCAACTGGCTCAAAACAATTTTCTGACAATTTTGGCAATTTACTATTTTTAGCAGTTTTAACTTCCGGGGCCATTTTGAGGGCCTAAATGAAGGTTTTTCGGGATCAAGCTTCTTAATGATATCTGAAGGCATGATTGAGCCCCCAAAATTAATATCCTCGACGATTCCTTTCCAATAGGCTATCATACGCCTAAAACGGATATCGTATGCAAAAGTTACGACCCCGAAAAGTTGATGTACTAACTTACCCAGACGGGGCCCACATGACTTTTGGCGCTTCATCTCCTAGGGTTAGATTTTTGGATGTCTAGGGTTTTGGGCATTCCTGTTTATTGTAAAAATTCCTTCAGAGCCTCATTGTAATGATCTTCTTGCAAATGAGCACAATCGTCACACCTCTTCTCAGAGATAAGCCACCACCATTCCAACAAGCTTGTTTCTGCTGCATTTTACAATTTCAGCTTATTTCCTTATTGAATAGAAAACCGGTTTTAATGTATCTCTGTTATTTTGTGTTAAGCACCTGTTAATAATATGTAGTCATTTCGTTCTGCTCATAAAATCCGGATCACTTTCATATATTACAATTTTTTTATAATAATTAATCAATTATATTGAATGGGGATGTACACAATATGCAATATGCTTGATGAAAGATGTCCACCAATTACTTGTTTCCATAAGTTGATCGTTACATGCTTGAGGAATTGGATGTGCAAGTTGTAATAAGGATTCCATTATGTCTTAATGACTTCCTTTTGGTTTATGAACTTAAATATGTATTAGGTTGAGTTTTGTTTTTAAATATGTGTTTCCTTTGTGTTGAAGATATTACACACTCACCTAACATTTATTTTCCTAAGTTTACTAACCCAATGTTGAGGGTGCCATCCATGGATGATAATATTCTCCTCTAAGAATATTTCCCACTAAAATAGGGCACCTCCACTAAAATAGGGTGCTACATCCTCTTCAATCTTGTTACACTTTAGTTATACAAGTTGGTCTTGACTTAGTTACACTTCAGTTAGACTATTGGAGTAGAGTCATGCATGGAAACCTCAGTTTTATCACTAGGAGGGTGCATATCACATGCATGAGGCTAGGAGATAAATACACATGTGCATGCATGAGTTTCCCTCCACTCCACTCATGTGATTCAGTTAAATGATGAATGCATGGCCAATTAACAAGGACTAGATGGAAGTTCACTTTGGTTTCTGTCAGTGAGTGTCCATATCTCTCTATATCACTATTATGGCACATTACTTCAGCCATGTAGAGTATATCATCTATATTATTCCATTATCACATTAAATAAACACAATTCATTATTTATTCTCTCTCTCTCTCTCTCTCTCTCTCTCTCTCTCTGGCAAGCTTTGTATGAATTTCTACTAGCTAGGTTCTTTATGCAAGTTTCATCGAAATTACACATGGTATTAGATCCCACAAGTTGCTAGGAAGAAGGCACACATGCAATCATTTGTAGGTACAAAATATTGCAGAAGTAAGAAAGAATGGATTTTTCCCCATCAACTCTTCTTACACCACACAACTATTTCGAGTGGAAGCTAAAAATCCTACTTCATCTCAGAGGTAGAGGCTTGTACCAAATAACCATGGCTACGGAGATGAAACTAACATCAATAATCAAGAAATCCAAATACTTCAACCACATGGATAAAGTCGTCGGTCTCATTTGCATGTCAATGTCTCCTGGGCTATTGTTTCATATTGAACCTTGTGTTACTCCAAACGAGATTTGGACCACTATGGAAGGTTTCTTTAGAAAACAAGATGAGATGAGAGGCCACATGCTCGAGATTAAGTTGAATTCATTGGATCCAAGAAGTTGTGATAATATCTAGGAATTATTCATGAAGTTCAAGTCCCTTCTTCTTCAACTAAAGGGATGTGGTGTTGACAAATCTACGCAAGAAAAACAGATGATCCTTGTCATTTTGTCAAAACTCAGTCTGGAGTATGCAGGCTTTGTCTCAACATTCCATACAGTGAGGTTCACATTAGGAGAAACCTGGAAAATTCTATCACTATATATGTTCATTGAGTCCCTAATACATGAGCAAGACAAGCTCATCAAAATGGGAGAAATCAAGAGCTCCAAAGCACATGCACTTGTTGTGCATGAAAGTAGAAAATCCAATATGAGACCAAACAAAAAGGAAAATGGAAGAAATATCTTGAGCAAAGAAAGGAGTCCAATTTCAAATCCTTTGATGACTCCTCCAGCTCCAAAGGTGGAAAGAAAAATTAAGGAAAGACAAAGTGTGGTTACTGCAATTGTAGCTGCCACCTTGAATCGTCATGCATGAAGAAGAAAATAGACCTCATGGCATAAACACTCCAATAGAACAAACTTGGGGACTATATTCCCAAGAATGCCAAGAATAAGCCATGAGACAAAGTGCCACAAAATAGAGGTAATTCTCATGCTTTGATGACAACTCCAAGATTATTGTTGGCAAGGTAAATCACTAGTCTTGATTGTATACATTTTCTATGTTTATTGCTAAATATGAACCCACATTGCTACTGAATTATGTTGGTGATGATAGTAGACTTTGACACCAGAGATTTGATCATCTAAATTTCAAGTACATTCAACAACTCAACAAACTGGGAATGGTCAAAGGCTTTCCCAACATATACTTTCCTGAAGGAGTTTGTCAAGGATGCATTTTTGGCAAACATCCTTAAGAGAATTTTGAGAAAGTGAAGGCTTGGAGGGCCTCCTCTCCCTTGTAGATTTTCCATAGTGACCTCATGGGTCCTTTTCATAATGTTTCC
Source organism: Picea engelmannii (assembly GCA_009831015.1). Taxonomy (NCBI): domain Eukaryota; kingdom Viridiplantae; phylum Streptophyta; class Pinopsida; order Pinales; family Pinaceae; genus Picea; species Picea engelmannii. The sequence goes on along the minus strand of ML794917.1, from coordinate 66,916 downwards.
ATCAACAAGGTGAGTACGCTGACATTCATTGATGATTATACAAGGCCCACTTGTGTATATTTTCTCAAGAAGAAGTCCAAAGTTTTTTAGCATCTCAAAGATTTCAAATCACATGAGGAGACATGGTCTAGGAAGAAGATCAAATACCTCCACCCAGATAATTTGGGGGAGTATGTAAACAGGGATGTATAACATCTCTATGATGAGGCAAATATACAACTACAACATATAGTTCCTTACACTCCACAACAGAACGGGGTAGCTGAGAGGAAGAACCGATCTCTCAAAGAGATGGCCAGTTTCATGTTGCATGCAAGGTCCATTCCCTCTAAGCTTTGGGTTGAAGCACTTAACTATGCTAATTACATACATAACATATCTCATAATAGATCTATGAAGGACATGACACCTTTTGCAGCTCGGAGCGACATCAAATCGGAAGTCACCCACTTTCGAATGGTTGGATCATGCGCATGGGCCCACATACCCTCTAAAAAAAGGCATTAGATCCTCATAGCACATCATGGATATTTGTGGGATATCCCAAAGGTGTGAAGGGTTACAGGTTGATTGATCCCTCAATGGGCAAGCTCATCATTGAGCGAAGTGTCTAGTTTGAGGAAAGTCCCATGCATGCATCTCAGTAGCCACATGCAGAGACTTCTACACCTCCTCTTGTTACAAACATTCAAGATGATGTCTCCACCCATTCATATCATAGTTCAAATATGATTTCCAAATCATATTCATAAGATGATGAAAATGCATATGATGAGCCACCTCATATGCCCAAGTGGGCGTAGTCCACTCTACAGGAAGCAGTTGACCTTGTGGGGGATCTAATGGATCCAAGGAAGTTGATATCCTAGTTTGAGGAGGAACCTCATGACATAACTAGTGATTCACATGCATTTCTACATGGCTCTAGCTTCAGACCCTCAGACCTATGCATATGTTGAAGGGAATCCCTTCTGGAAAGAAACTATGACCGAGGAGTATAACTCCCTCATTGAGAACTAGACTTGGGACTTGATTCCACTTCTTTCAGATAGGAAGCTTGTTAGATTTAAATGGATCTACATGACCAAGAGGGAAGCATATGAATAGGTGAGCAGGTAAAAGGAAATATTGGTTGTCAAAGGATTTCACCAAATCCATGGAATTTACCATGATGAGACCTTTGCTCCAATAGAAAAGATGGACGCCATCCAGTTGGCTCTCATCATTGGAACAACCAAAGGGTGGGAAGTTCACCCTATGGACGTGAAGAATGTCTTTGTTCATGGGGATATCTTAGAAGATATCTACATGGATTAGTGTTAGGGGTACATACATAACTCATCTCTAGTATGCCAACTGAAAAAGTCACTCTATGGCCTCCAGCAAGCACCTAGAGCATGATACGCTAAGATGGATTATTATTTAATTTCTCATAATTTTTTTAGATGTAAATCACATCCCAATGTCTATATGACTAGGACTTCTCACTCTCTGTTGATCTTATTTTTGTATGTAGATGATCTCTTGATTATAGGTAGTTCAGCCTCAACAATTGTTGCGGTCAAAGAAATTTTACATGACAGGTTCTTTATGAGAAACATGGGCACACTTCACTTTTTCCTTGGTCTTGAAATCATCCAGGATGCTTCAAGCATCAAGTTGTCTCGGACTAAGTATGTCATGGACTCTTAGTTAGATTCCACATGACCAACTACAATTCTGCAGCCACACCCTCTTGTCTGACCCATTGGATATTTTGGATTGAATTATAGATAAATGGATATATTGATGTGAGTCAAGCCTTAGGATATTAGATAAAATGACCCCATGTGTAAATTAGGTAAATATGTTGTATGAACTCCTAGTACAAAGCTCAAGGCCAAGGCCCATCTAATGAATGTGTAGGCATGTAATTGTGGTAAATATGCTTTTGATATACCATGAATTTGACTTGTCATGATAATCTTAAGATTTGTAAATATTATTTCAAAAGTTAATATAAAGGTCCAAGGTTAGCTATGGAGAGAATGAGAGGGGATATGAGTCCACTAGAGGAGAAGATGAAATGGGGTTCAAGGGGGTGACAAATAATCCTAAGTTGTCTAAGTTCTTCAATTTTACCTTTTACATTTTTACCATGTGCATTAATAAAAACCCCATCCACTAATTATTCAATGTAGGTGGTGGTTAGCGGGAAATCCCACCTTCCATAGTTATGAGGACATGGGGTTGAGTACAAAACATGAAGAGTGTAAGAGATTCGATCCCCATAGGATTTAACCCTTGTGGAAATTTGAACCATCTCTATTCTCATGCACTCTTCCTTCATGCAAATTTAAATTGACTCATCCATTCATTCATTCCACTCTCATTCAAACTCCCTTGTCATTTATGTTATCCACCATTAAAACCATTCTCCATACCCATGTACCTCTAAAGTTCTAGAGCTACATTCTCATGTCGGGGACTAAGATTCACACTTGTAAGTGACCAAATATAGATGAGAAAATAAAGGATGAGAGCTAGAGAAGAGAGATGGAATACTATAGAGGAGCATAGAGGTTGGTTTAATAGGAAACCATCTCCTATTTACCTATAGATTGTTTCTCATTAAGTGCTAAAGAGCCAAGATATAACTTTGTTGGATTGTTCCTAAAGGAAAACAACAAATTGGATTATTTCTGCATACTATAAAGAACACTGGAGGAAGGATATTCCTAAGGGATTATTGGGTAGAGAATGAAAATAGATTCCTTGTGTTGTATGGGGTGGTGGAAGTGAATTCCATGGCTAGCCTAGCTAGAATTATTGCTTTGAGAGTTTTTTGGTAAATAATTGGCTGAACTTGAGAGCAATTGGGTTAGGTGAGTAACCTAAGAATCCTTGACTAGTTTCATTTGCCTTGGTGACCTCGAGATCGACTATGAAGTGGCATCTATAGTGGATGCCTATGGTTGGGTGGAAAATTGCAGACAAGCAACCTATTTCCTTGGACCATCTTTCCCAAAGGATAAGTGTTTCATCACTATTGTGAATCATGTTATAATTTCATTGTTAAGCGTGCATGTTGCGTATGTATGAATTTAGGAATAGAATTCTATGGTTATGCAATGTTTTCATGCTTGATTGCTACATTGACTAGTATCAAAAAATAAGAGAAGAGAGATACCGCAACAACACTATATTGATTGTTCTCTTATATCAATGTAATTGTACACATATAAATACATAAAGGCCTTGTCTAAATATGGACACACTACCTTATAAAAATCATAACTAATTGAGAGAATATCTCAACCACACACTAAACCAGGAGTTATTCTAGTTCTCATCCAACAACTTCCCAAAACCACTCAAGAAGGCTATGTACGTAGAGACATTCTCTACTTGACAATAACAAATTATGTGACTAAATACTAACACACAATACAAGTATGAGTTAACTATTCTAATACTCCCCCTTAATGAGTACTCTACTTCACAATAACAATTTATATGACTAAATACTAACACACAATACAAGTATGAGTTAACTATTCTAATACTCCCCCTGAATGATTACTTTTCATGCCCACTGAGATCTTTATTATTCTCTAGTCTACTACAACAAATGCTTCTTCAAATATCGAAGATGATTGTAATATACCAGATATAAAATGTATGCAGAACAGAAATAAAATGCTAGTAATGGCAGAATAACAACAATATAACCAGAACATTCACCACAATAACATTGAAATGATATAAGATAACAACAGAAATAACACTTTGAATCTGAAAGCAATGTTCACGGGCCTCTTTGAGGGGGAAACCTCCAGTTGAGAAGAGCTCTATTACAATAATATCCAAGCTAGGGTTCTCATACCCTCGACTCCTATTTATACTAA
>ML794917.1:36639-49838 GCA_009831015.1 Picea engelmannii | reverse complement strand
GTGGATGTTTTTTGTTGATATATTTTCTTGCTCACAGGCAATCGAAAGTGACATTAGTTAGGCTTATTTGGATATTGTTTCAAAGTCATGTTATATTTGTCACCCAAGGAGATGGGACTATGGAGATGTATTGTTTTTTTCATAGTTTTTTGTATGTTAGTGATGTTCCCCATAAGGCCTTTTGGGACATCGTAGTTGATGATATATATGGCTAGATATCTTTTTGTAAACAGTTTATATTTTAAATAATATAAAGCGTAATTTTCTTGAGGAAAAAAAAGTGAAAGTAAGGGGTTTAAATGACTATCCTTTGCTTTTATTTATTATAATTATTTATTTTCGTTAATTTATAGTTAATTAGAAATATTAAGATTAATGTCATATCAATTTATTTCATATTTAATAAAAAATTAAACTTTATATAAAATATTATATTAATCTTTAATACATTTATCTTATTTTATCATTTTTATATAAATTTGAAGTTTTCAAAGTTAATTTTGATGGTATAAACTTAAATAAATGTGAATTATTGTAATGCATAGTGATGATAAGTGAAATGATTGAAAACAAATTATAAAATCAACTGTTGAATTTGAAAAGTGGCACCCTTTTTATTATTTGGGGTTAAAATTAAGACTCTTTTAAAACCATGACCTTAACAATGGGTGTTGATGAAACAGGAATGAGTTTCAAGGTTGTGGTTTAGTGATGTGAATTTGATCCTTGTCAAAACCTCTTGTAAATTTTACAATAAGTATGTAATTGTTTTTTTTTGTTTTTTTGTCTTTTTGGAAAATTGGAAGTGGAAACGAATGGTTGGCCTTCCAAAGGCAACCCATTAAAAAGAATTAATTTTGTAGCGAAGTGGGGAAGGAGAATTTGGGAGGATAGTAGCATAAATGGAAGCTCGAAGAGGGTGACCTGCTTGAATATCAATGGATGAGGAAGTCAATGAGCCTCTCCATGATGAGGAAATGTGGCCTTGAGCCATGACCTTCTACATTTTTTTTTGTCAGTGAGTAACAATATACAAGGTATATGTATAGTTCACCCTCTGTAGTTATCTCATGGGCTTAATAAAATCCCCATTAAAATGTTGAAATCTATGTGTCAATTTTGTGAATTTGTATGAATATCTAACTCTAGGGTGGTGATTTTTGTGAATGCATCACATGTTATTGTACACAAACTCATTAAATCGATTTACAGATCATGTTGTCTCCTCCTCCATAGTAAATTGATTATGCATCAAGTTTGCTCAATTTATAGTTTATTTTGTGGTGAGCCATATGGAGGTTTATAATTTGGCATGGCTTTGAATTAATTACAAAGTTAGGTATGCATAGCATTTAAGAGTAGTTGAATATTCTATAGCCCGTGACACTCACCCCACACCTAGTATACACCATTTTCATTTACCTTAATTGTTGCTTTGTTGGAGAGAGGAGTACATGATAAAGAGGAGAGTGAGTGATTGATAGAAGTGCTCACTCTGGTAGTGTAAATTTTCCATGGATTTGATAAAACCTTCTCATTGTTTCCACTTGAATCTCCACCAAGACATGGAAGATTTGTCCCTCCATTTCCTTCATACTGGATGATGAAACGCCAAAAATGTATTGGTTTCTTTTTTTATATTCCTATAGATTGGTGGCTCCTATATTCTACTATTGTTTCCCCAATGGATAGTATTGTCTGTGATTTCCCACAACACCCCATGCAAATGTAATTTTTTATTTGGGCATTGATTTCTCTTGGCACTATACCAAGGAATCCCTCAAAGACTGTACAAATTGGCCACCACCCACGGTGTATTATGACGGGATGAAGATTAACTATTTGTCATTTCATTGTTGGAGATATTACACACTCACCTAGTATTTATTTTCCCAATTTTGATAGTCCAATGTTGAGAACACTTCCTTAGATGAGAATATTCTCTCTAGAGAATATTCCCCTACAAAATAAGGCGCTCCTCTTCAGTTCAGAGTCAGTTAAATTAAGTTATACTAGTGGAAGTCACTCATGCATAGAAATCTTGGTTTTATCACCAACAATTGCATGTGTTTCTCTCACTTCCACACATGTGACTCAATTAACTGATGATTACATGGATCAATTAACTAGGACTAGGTGGCAGATTACTTCAGTTTTTGTCAGTGAGTGTCTAGATCTCTCTAGCTCACTACTATGGCAATTTCACTTAGATATGTAGAGTATATCATGTGTATTTTACCATTTTACTCATATATTGAATACAATTCTTGTTTATTTTATCTCATCTATTCTCTCCTTCTCTCAATTTGCAAGTTGTGTACGAATTGTTGTTAGCTAGATTCTCTATGCAGGTTTCACCATAATTCTACATGGTATCAAAGCCCATGGATTGCTATGAGAAAGGCGCACAAGTATCTTATTTGAAGGTTAATAAGGGAGATGCAGTCAGAAAAGATGGATTATTCGTCGACAATACTTCTCACTCCTCATAACTACTTCGAGTGGAAGCTAAAAATTATGCATCAACTCAGATGCGGAGAATTGTATCATATTACCATCGCTACAAATGTTGAGACAAACTATGTTATTGAGAAGAACGGGTATCTCAATCGCATGGATGAGGTTTACGACCTCCTCTGTGTGTCTATGTCCCTCGAGCTTATGTTTCACATTAAAGATTGTACCACGCCACATGATATTTGTACAAAGTTCAAGGATCTCTTTGGAAAAAAGGACGAAATGAGAGGCCATATGCTCGAGGTCGAGCTAAATTCCTTAGATCCAAGAAATTTTGACAACATTTATGACTTCTTTACGAAGTTCAATTCCCTCCTTCATCTAAAGGGATGTGGAATGGACAAATCCACTCAACACAGTGAGTTAATACTTCTTGTCTTAGCAAAACTTGGTCTGGATTGTGTTGTTTTGTCTCATTGTTTCATACAAAAAGATTCTCTTTAGGAGTAGCCTTAAAAATTCCAACATTGGATCAGTTTATTGAAGCCCTCACGCATGAGAAAGATAATCTCGTAAAAATGGAGATAATCAAGGGACCCAATGTGCATGCACGTGTTGTGCATGAAAGCAACAATGCATGCAATCCGAAGACTAAGCAAAAATGTGAGGGAAAGGTGCCTGGAAAGCCAAATAAGGAAGGGTACTCCAAACCTTTTGATGATTCCTTGGGCTCCAAACGTGTAAAAGGAAAGAAATGGAAGACCAAATGCGATTAATGCAACCATGGTTACCATCCTGAGTCTGTGTTCATGAAGAATTAGATTGATCATATGGCACAGATTATTCAAAAGAACAACCTCGGGGATCACATTCCCAAAGCTGCCAAAAAGAAGCCAAAATATCAAGACAAATGAGGTAACTCTCATGCACTTATTTCCATTAACTCTTCTCATGATGCATGGATCTTAGATTCAAGAACATCCCACCATATGAAAACAACAAAGAATGTTTTATATTCTATTTCTGCATGCACGGGTCCTCCCATCCTCATGGGAGATGATACCCCAGTTGAGGTCCTTGGCCAAGGGAGAGTAGAAATCCCACACAAAAGTTTTGAGAACGTCTTGAATGTTCCAAAACTCTCTATTTATCAGATAACACATTTTTGTACAAGAAAAAGGGTGGAATTCACACCTGATTCCATAACCATATATAACATGTGTGATAACTCCACGATTGTTTTTGGTGAGATAAACAACCAATCTCATTTGTATACTTTCATTAAATTCATTGCTAAATATGATTTTTCTTTACTACTAATGCATGTTAATGATACTAGTAAATTATGGAACGAGAGATTCAACCATATGAACTTCAAATACATGCAACAACTATGCAAACATGATATGTTCACCAACTTGCTCGACATACATTTTTCCAAAGGAGTTTGTCAAGGATGTGTTCTTGGAAAACATCCCCATGAGAAGTTTGAGAAAAGGAAGGTCTGGAGGGCCTCCTCTTCTTTGGAGCTCATCCATAATGATTTGATGGGACCCTTTCCTCATCCATCCATCAACAAAGTAAGGTTCATGCTTACATTTATTGATTATTTCTCACGATACACTTGGTTGTATTTTCTCAAGAGGAATTCTGATGTTTTTGAGCATCTCAGAGACTTCAAAGCACATGTTGAGACTCAGTCCGGGAGAAAGATCAAAATCCTTCGCACAGAAAATGGGGGGGAATATGTGAACCAATATTTCCAACATCTTTGTTCAGAGGTAGGTATACAGTTGTAGCACAACACTTTACACTCTGGTAGCGGAATGGAGTAGCCGAGAGGAAGAACAAATCCCTCAAGCATATGGCCACTTGCATGTTGCATGCAAGATCTTTATCACCTAAGCTTTGGGTCAAGGAACATAATTGTGCCAACCACATTCAGAACAGATCTCCTCACAGATGTGGCAAGGACATGACTCCCTTTGATGCATTGAGCGGAAGCAAACTGAAAGTCACCCACTTTTGAATATTTTGATCATGTGCATGGGCCCACGTACCCTATGAAAAGAGGAAAGCATTAGATCTGCAGAGTATCGCGTTCATATTTGTGGGATATCCAGATCGTGTGAAGTTTTATAGGTTACTTGATCCATCTACTAATAGGATGATCCAGATTTAGGAGCAAAACGAATTTATTAACAGACTAAATACAACAAACATAGAGATATGAAGAAAAACACAGATATCTAGTGAACAATACCATCTATTGAATTAATGAAATAGGTAGAAATTGTAAAATTGTTGAACTGAAACACTTGCTCGAATGGTGGTAGTTATCTCTGAGAAGAGATGTGGCTGTTGCATGCATCTATCTGAGCAGAATGATTACTATGAGACTCCAGAGGCCTTTTTGATATTACTCATGAATGTCAAAACCCTAGACATCCAAAAACCTAAACCTAGGAGGTGACACACCAAAAGTTATGTGGTCCCCTATGGGTAAGTTGGTACCTCAACTTCCCGAGGTCATAACTTTTTCATATGACCTCTATTTTAGGTGCGTGATGTCTAGTTGGAAAGGTCTTTTAGAGAAATAAACATTACGCCGTAAAACTTTGACTCTATCTACAATTTGAATGTGTCAAGACAAAAAAACAATGTTTAGGGCCGCAAAATGGCCCTGGAAGTACAACAAGATGTGCTGACATGAAAACATAAAAAATAATCCAATTGGATTAGATGGGAGGCCACCAGTATCCACCTATTGTAGGGCTTCAAACAACATCAAAAGTGTAGAACCCACAATTACAAAGAAGTACAAAATAACGTGTTGAACTAAAAACAGTCAAGAGGAGCCAGTTGGAATAGGTGGGTGGCCACCAATACCCACCTGGATCAATCCTCCCCCCTTAGGAAGAAACGTTCTCCATTGCGTTGAGTTCCCCCATCAAGTGAGGAAACTTTTGTTGAATTTGGCCCTAGGTGAGCCACTTTCCTTAGTGTAGGAGCTTCCTTGCCTTGACAACCCAATAAATCAGGATCATCTGCTAACGAGTGTCCTTGACCTGTGTGTCTACTATCTAATCAGTGGATGCTTGTTCCATGTAGTCGGGGTTGATATATATTGGTTTCAGTTGTTTTGTGATCTTTGAGGTGTCAAATAATGGTGGGAAATATGGCCGAAGGAGGTCCACATTGAACACTGGGTGCAAGCCAAGGAAGGGTGGACTGTTGAGCTCAAAAGAATTGCTACCCACAACCTTGGTGATAGTGTTAGGCCCATAGAGAAGTGGACGAAGCTTCTGATGGGGCCCTGTAAGACGCTCCTTCTGCAAATGTAACTAGACTTTGTCTCCAACCTAAAACTAGTGCGGTACCCTCTGTTGATCATGGCGTTGCTTGTACTTAGCATTGGCTTTCTGCAAAATCTCATGGATGTGTTGGAAGACGTGTTGAATCCGCTCAATGAATATGGTGGCTTTATCGATCTCAGACTAAACATGGGAAGAGTTTGTTTGTGTGGTGGTAAGAGGTAGTGTAACATCAATGGGACCCAAGGGTTGGAATCCCAGCCCCACTTGAAATGGGCTATGGCTAGTGGAAATATGGAGAGCCATGTTGTAACTATATTGAACATAGGGGAGACTATCACCCCATGTATGCAAATGATTGGATTTGTACATGCACAGGATGTGCACAATCATATGATTGACGACCTCTATGTGGTCGTTTGTTTGTGGGTGGAAAGAAGTGGATTTAGTGAGCTTGGTTTCCAACAGTGACCAAAGACTCGACCAAAATGTTTTAGAAACCTGTTGTCCTGGTCGGAGATGATGGTATGTGGTATCCCAAAATGGACCCATACTCATTCGAAGAATATCTTGGTGGTATCTGTCGCTGTGATATTCTTCTTACAGGCTATGAGGATGGCCATCTTCGAAAACCGATCAATGACCACAAATACACAATCATTTCCTTACTTGGTGGATGGAAGGACATACATGTAATACACTGAGATGGATTCTCAAGGCTTCTCGAGAGTATGCAAAGGGGTGTATAATACTTTCTTATTGATTGTTGGCTTGGAAATGGCACAGGAAGTGAAAGATATGATATACTTGCTGACATCCTGTCGAAGTTTTCGCCAAAAAAAATGTTTTTGTAGAACGACCACAGTTGTCTCCATGCCAAAATGTCTTGCCATTCGACTGTAGTGGGATTCGTAAATCATCTTTGCATGCTCACTTGTATGAACATAGAGATGGACCAGATGGCATAAAAGTATGTTTTGAATGTGAAAATCAATGGCAGACGCACCTGTACCCAAGAGCTGATAGGTGGTGGCGAAGTCTGGATCTTGTTGATAAAGTTGGGGCCACTCAGATGCCTCATGTCCACAGGAATGGAGCACAGTGGTGAGTGCATCCATGGGAGGTCGACTAAGGTAGTCAATGACACAATTTGAGCTCCTTGTCTTATACTTGATGTTGACATGGAACTGTTGCAGGTAGGTGGACCACTTCTGATAGAGGTCATTTTGCAATTTCCCCTATGTCTGTATGAACTGTAGAGTCTTGTGATTAGTGTGGATGATCGTCTCCTTTCCCAGAATGTAATGTTTCCATGGACAACAGGCTTGGACAATGGACTGCATTTATTTTTCATAGGTGGGGTATTTTCGGACAATATTTAAGAGTGTCTCACTATGGTATGCCACTAGATGGCCATGCTGAGTGAGAAATGCACCTACAACATAGTTAGATGCATCAGTCTCAATCTTGAATGGTTGTTGCAGATCGGCAAGGAGAGTACTAGATTTGAGCACAAACAATGCTTTAGATCATCAAATTCTCATTGTTGTTCCTTCCCCCACACGAAATTTTCCCTTCCACCGCCCTTGGTCACTTGGCTAAGGGCCCATGCAATATGGGAGAAGCACAACACGAACCGTCGATAGAAGTTGGCCAGTCCCAAGAAGCTCTGAAGCTTGGTGATTATGATTGGGGTTGGCCAGTCACGGATGACTTGGATCTTAGCTGGATCAACATGTACCCCATGCTCATCAACAATGTATCCCAAGTATTGGATCATTTTCATGCCAAAGGAGCATTTTTCCAAGTTGGCATGTAGCTTGTGTTGTCATAGAGTGCTCAAAACATGTTGAATATGCCGCATGTGCTCCTCCCAAGTTCTGTTTAAGATGAGTATGTCATCCAAATATACCACTACAAAAGAGTTGGTGAAGTGTCTCAATGCATCATCCATCAATCTCATGAAAGTGGTTGGTGAATTTGTTAAGCCAAATGGCATGACCAACCATTCGAAGAGACCTTATTTGGATTTGAAGGTTGTCTTCCATACATCAGTTGGTTCGATGGGAACCTGGTGGTAGCCAGACTTTAGGTCACTCTTGCTGAAGAAATTTTCCCCCTTGAGTTGGTCAAGAAGGTCATCAATCATGGGAATTGGTTACCGATTCCTAACTGTGATTTTGTTTAATGCTTTGTAACCAATGCAGAGTCACCAGGTCCCATCCTTCTTCTGCACTAGTACAATCGAGCTTCTACAAGGGGAGGATTTGGGTCTGATGTGCCCCTTTTGAAGAATCTCTTGGATCAGACGCTTATTTTCATCATTTTCCATCAATGAGCGACGATAGACTGGTCCATTAGGTAGAGGTGCACCAGGGGTAATATTGTAATATACCAGATATAAAATGTATGCAGAACAAAAATAAAATGCTAGTAATGGAAAAATAACAACAATATAACCAGAACATTCACCACAATAACACTGAGATGATAAGAGAATAATAATAGAAATAACACTTTGAATCTGAAAGTAATGTTCGCGGGCCTCTTCGAGGGGCCAACCTCTAGTTGAGTAGATCTCTATTACAATATTATCCAAGCTAGGGTTCTCATACCCTCAACTCCTATTTATACTAAAAAGAAGCATCTAGAGGAAGATCCTTCTAGAAGCGGAAGCTTCTATTAGGTCTTCTTACATACGCCTTATTCTATTTTATTGAAAGGCCTTATTAATATTGACCTTTATTACATCTGAATATATTGTTCTACCTATGTGCGGGTTAGGACCCTAACATGTCCGCCCCCTTAAAAACATCCTTGTCCTCAAGGCTTGAGATGAGGAAATTGTTGCAAAATGGTAGCTGGTTCCCAAGTGGCGTCTGCTGGAGTTGTATCTTTCCACCGGACTAGCACTTCCTTGATGGTTCTCTGACATAGACGACGCTCACGTTGGTCCAAAACTACTTCTGTCTGTAGCCAAATGGATCTTTCTTCAGCTAATTCTGGAAGGTTGGTTTGAATTTGGCACTTAGATCCAATCACCTTCTTTAAGCATGAAACATGAAAAACAGGATGTAGCGTCGAATGGATGGGAAAATCTAACTGATAGGCTACTTGTCCCACATGCTTGAGAACGGTATAAGGACCATAAATTTGGGCGCTAGCTTTTGACAATGATCAACCTTGAGGGAATTTTGCTTGTAAGGTGTAGTCGAAGAAACACCTGATCCCCTTCTGCAAATTGACATTCAGATTGACCTTGATCTGCTTGTTGCTTCATGCGATTCTGTGCCATGACCAAATTCTCTTTGAGGGTACGAAGAATAGCCTCTCTAGATGTAAGTGTTAGGTCAACCGCCTGGACCTTCGAGGCACCTGGTAAGTATGAGAGAACTGAAGGCGGCTTTTGTCCATATACCGCTTCAAAAGGAGTCATGCATGTAGTTGTATGGTATGAAGTGTTGTACCACCATTTGGCTAGGAGTAACCATTGAGCCTACTAATTTTGCTTTTCTGAGGCAAAACACCTAAAATATGTTTCCAAAAACTTATTGACAACTTCCGTTTGGCCATCAGCCTGGGGATGATAAGTTGTGTTGAGATGCAATTCGGTGCCTTGTATATTGAATAGTTCTTGCCAAAAATTGCTTGTGAAAGTTGGGTCGCAATCAGAAACAATAGAGTGTGACATGCCATGAAGCTTGAAGACCTGATCCATGAAAATTTGAGCCACCATGGATGTTGTAAACGGGTGTTGAAGGGCGCAGAAATGAGCATACTTGGAAAGGCGATCAACAACCACCATGATGATAGATTTATTTCCCGATTTGGGTAAGCCATTAATAAAATCCATCGAGATATCCTTCCAAATAGCAGGTGGAATCGGGAGCGGTCGTAGTGTGCCCGAAGATTTGATTGTTTCTCCCTTGTTGCGTTGACACACATCACATTCAGCTACAAAATTATGAATGTCCTATTTCAAACCATCCCAGAAAAAGGAACGTTTGATCCTGTCATAGGTTTTGGTGAACCCGGAGTGCCCTGCTGTGGCTGTAGCATGAAGCTCAGAAAGTACCATGGATTTAAGCTTTGATTGTTTTCTTAAATACAAACGGCCTTTGTATCGAAGTTCATCATGGAGCCAAGAGTACCCTAGGGAAGCTAGAGCATTGGACTGCAATTGTTGGATCAACTGTGAACTTTTGGGATCTTGTAGCCATTCCTGGCGAACGGCTTGGAGCCAATCTGGTACAATGAATGAAAGAGAAAAAAGGGATCCTTCATTTTCATATTTACAGGAAAGTGCATCCACAACCACATTGTCTTTGCCTTTCTTTTAAATGATCTCATAATCGTATCCAAAGAGTTTAGTCACCCATTTTTGTTGTTCTGGGGAGGAAATGCGTTGTTCTAGAAAATACTTGAGGCTTTGATGGTTTTTCTTAATTTGGAAACATTGCCCCAATAGATAAGGGCACCACAGATCAACTGCATGCAGAATAGCCAATATTTCCTTTTCATAGATGGATTTTCCCAGATTTCTTTCAGATAGTTGCTTGCTGGTAAAGGCCAAAGGTCGACCCTCTTGCATAAGGACAACACCAATTATTTTCCCTGAGGCATCACATTTCAACACAAAGGTCTTTGTGAAATCGGGAAGGGCGAGGAATGGAGTGGTACACATGGCCATCTTCAAGGTTTGAAAAGCTTGAGCAGCGGCTAGAGTCCAAGTGAAAGAGTTTTTTTTTAGGAGAGCAGTGAGAGGTGCTGCAATCTTCCCAAAATTCTTAACAAACTTGCAATAATACCCTGTTAAGCCCAGAAATCCACGCAAGCTATTAAGAGTCTTTGGGTGAGGCAAGTCTTGCATAGCTTCAATATTTTTAGGATCCACCCTAACGCCATCTTTGCCAACCAGATGACACAAGTATTCTACTTCTGAGGCGCCAAAAGCACATTTACACTATTTCAGGAAAAGTTGGTGCTGACAGAGTAGATGGAGAACTTGATCCACATGAGAAATATGGTATGTCCAGGTTTTTCTATAGATAAGGATATCATCAAAGAAAACTAAGACAAAATGGCAGAGAAAAGGACGGAAGACATGATTCATGAGGCTTTGGTAGGTGGAGGGGGCATTACACAAGCCAAATGGCATGACCAAAAACTCATAGTGGCCCTCATGAGTTCTAAAGGTAGTCTTGGGAATGCCTGCCTCTTTCATATGTATATGGTGGTAGCCCGAACAAAGATCCAGTTTAGTGAAGAATTGTGTGCCACTCAATTCATCCAGGAGGTCATCAATGACAGGAATGGGGAATTTGTCTTTGATGATAAGTTTGTTGAGGGCACGAAAGTCGGGACACATTCACCAAGAACCTTGTTTCTTCAGGACCATGACCATAGGAGAAGAGTAGGGGCTCGTACTAGGGTAGATAACGCCTGCATTAAGGAGGTCTTGGACCATTTTCTCAATTTCATTTTTTTGGGAAAAGGGGTGATGATACAGACGGATATTGGGAGGAAGGCTTATGGGTACAAGGGGAATGGAATGATCATGAACACCATGGGAAGGAGGGAGTCCTTGGGTAGTGGAAAATACCAACTGATGTTTAGAAAGGATGGCTTGGAGGTCTTGCGGGACCGAGGGTGTTTTGATTGCTTGTATGGCATGGAGTGTTGGATTACTGAGAGGGGGGGTGAATCAGTAATAACGTAATTATAATCCTTTTTCTTCAAATGTTATATCAATGTAGAATTATTATCCAATAATGAGCAGTAATAAATAAACAATCACACACATGCACAGTACACCAGTGTTTTACGTGGAAACCCAAATCAGGAGAAAACCACAGAATACTTTTTCTTATATGTCTTGAAAAATTACATTCATTGGAAGCACCAACTTCCTTTGTTTTCAGCTGCAACTAGAAGGAGGCTCCAACCTCCTAGTTTCTCAAGCTACAACCTAAGGGAAGCTCCAACTCCCCAAATCTCTAGCTACAACCAGAAGGAGGCTACAACCCCCAATGTTCTCTGGCTACAACCACTTGTCCTTGCCTCGTCCTGCCACCCTGAAGTAGAAGTAGAATGATGGAACCATTGCCACACTATCACTGTGAGATATACTGCTATAAACCTGTACCAATAAGTCTGAACCATGCATCAACCTGTAATCAACCTGTACCATAAACAAGTGCATCAACGATGCACCAACCTGTAATCAACATGTACCATAAACAATTGCATCAACCATGCACCAACCTGTACCATAAGCAAGTGCATCAACCATGCACCAACCTGTAATCAACCTGTACCATAACCAAGTGCATCCAACCATGTACCAAGTATGTTCCAATCATGTTTCAACTACTCATAAGCTATGAATCATCAATATTTACCAACATCATCAACTATACACTTCATGTATGTGTCAACTCATCAACTACTTCTCTCAACCATGTACTCAACATGTGCCACAACCAAAAGCCCTGATCAATTTTATCATCCAAATATGATTTGTAGCTCTGTAATAGACCTGGTGTATATGATCACATTCCTAAAAACCTTCCTTAACATAAAAAACAAGATACTAGCATTTTCATCAAACTTTTCTTTAGTCTCACATGCCTAGTTTTGGATCAGTCAACAACCCTAACTTGAAGTAATCATAAATTTGAACCTGTAATGTATAAATATCTGAAACTGATACCCAATGTTCTTCAGTGTGTTTTATGCAATTCCTCCAAGTGGAACTACTTGGAACCTCTCAGAAAAGGAGTTATAGCAAAAATGACAAACCTTGCTGAATTCTGGCTTATTCTAGAGAGAAACCTTGTAGAGCGTGCCCCGCACAAAATGTTTGATGAAATGATTTGAAACTATTACACAGCATACTAAATACTGTACCCTAACCAACACATTTTGTCTCACTGAATTTGGATCTGTTATGAAGAAGTTATGACATTTTTACCCAAAACACCTGATTTTGACTAGTTTCAGGACTGACCACAAACCCTATTTTCCACAGAGTGTAACTCCCAAAATACAACGAAACACAAGCTGAAGATTTAACCACAGATACTTGGATATTTTTTCTCACTTGCATAGAAATTTCAGGATCTGAATCATTATAGAAAAAAAGTTATAGCGAAAATGGTGAGATGACCTGAAAATAACATACCTTAGAAAGCACCATCAAAAGAATTTATCCTTCCTTGCATTTCGGCCTTCTTTTCTTCAGTTTCCTCAGAATTTCGGATTAGATATCATTTGTAAACCTAATACACCTATAGATATTCAATATGCTTAAGTGTGATTCAAATGAGAGAGCCTTGCCTCTTATTTATACTCTCCAAGTAGCTTCCTTAAAAACATCTTCTAGGTCACTTGGCCCCACTTTCCTTATTTTAGGGTTGGGTCCACTTC
>ML794917.1:4581-15964 GCA_009831015.1 Picea engelmannii | reverse complement strand
AGGAGGTTAGGATGATCCCACTAAATCATGAAAGCGAGTAAGATCCAAACCATTTGGATGCCACCTCACCATGGAAGTTTCTCCTTCTAGAAGATTCGAGAAAACACTCGTTTTTCCCACGTGTAAGCATTCTCGCACCCTGCTAATAGTGCAACCTGCGAACTGTTCGCACCCTAGCTATGATGCAGCATGCGAGAATCAGGTATTCTCACACCCTAATACATAGGCAGCCTGCGAACTTCCTTTTTTATAAGGTTTTTACACAAGAAAATGCAACTTCTTTTCTCAGAAAAAGTTCTTCTCCCTTCTCTCTTCAGGAACTCAGGCCATTGACCCCTCTGAAGGCAACAGATAGGTTTACATCATTAACGGTCATAGGGATGACAAAAATAATGTGTAACATATGGTGATAGGATAGATTGCAAGTCCACGTATGGTTATGTTCTTAGTTTGGGTTATGATCCCATCTGTTGGTCGAGCAAAAAGAAGTCAACTATTTCTCTATCACCAGTAAAGATCGAGTACAGAGGAGAAGTCAACGTCATTATTCAGGAACTTTGGATTCAAAACATCCTCACGGATCTTGGCATACAGTTTCATTGTGTGACTATCATTTGGTGTGAAAATCAATGTACTCTCAATGTTTTCAGAGACCAGGTGTAGCAAAAACAGACCAAACACATTGAGATTCATATGCATTACATCAAAGAGATGGTACATGATAGGATCATCGATTTTCAGTACTATCCATTCGTCGAACATACTGCAGACATCTTCACCCAAACATTCACTGAGAATAAGTTCTACTTCCTACGCAATCGTCTTGGAGTGAAGGACACAGTTGCTTAGCAACTTCTTTTGTTCCTTCTTCATTTTTTTCATTGTACTTTGAGGGCGAGGGGGGGTTCCCATGAGGTTTTCCCTCTTTCCTTTATTTTTTTAGTGTTTCATTCTTAGATGCATTATACAATGGGTACCTAACATGGCCTTGATTTTCGTGACCCATTCATCATGTACACCCTAGTAGTGTTTAGGGAGGGTGTTGGAGATATTACACACTCACCTAGTATTATTTTTCCTAAGTTTGATAGTCCAATGTTGATAACGCTTCCTTAGATGAGAATATTCTCTCTAGATAATATTCCCCTACAAAATAGGGCACTCCTCTTCAATTCAGAGTCAGTTACACTCAGTTAGACTAGTGGAAGTCACTCGTGCATGGAAACCTCGGTTTTATCACCAACTATTGCATGTGTTTCTCTCACTTCCACAAGTGTGACTCGGTTAATTAACGATTGCATGGATCAGTTAACTAGGACTAGGTGGCAGATTACTTCAGTTTTTGTTAGTGAGTGTCTAGATATCTCTAGATCACTACTATGGTGACTTCACATAGCCATGTAGAGTATATCATGTGTATGTTGGAATACTGAGAGAGGGGTGAATCAATATTATGCACTTTTTACCACTTTTAATCAAAATATGTAAATATCAATTATCAACAATATATCACTTACGATTGCATTCAAGATATTATGAACAATGTCATTCAATAACACATAACCATAGATACACAGTACACAATAATTTTACTTGGAAACCCAAATGGGAGAAAACCACATAATTCTTTATTATATATCAGAAGATTACATTCATAGGAAGCACCAACTTCCAAAATTCTCTAGCACCAACTGGAAGGAGGAATCGACCCCCTGTTTATAGGCTCCAACTTCAAGGAAGCTACAACTCCTTAAATTCTCTAGCTCTAACTGGAAGGAGGCTCCAACCCCCTGATTTACAGGCTCTAAACTGAAGGAAGCTATGAGTTCCTGTATTATCCAACACCAACTAGAAGGAGGCTACAACCCCCTTTCTTTGCCCCTTCTTTCCTCCTTGAAATATAAATGGAGACTCAACCTGTCAGCTGTCATTGTCACTATTATTGTCAATGTCTCTATCATCAATACTAATATCTCATCATCAACAAAATTAGATCCATTCACATAAATCATATTCCTATAGATTTTAACCTTGTACAATATTTAATACAAATATATTTTCAGAAAAAGATACAATGGCAAATACAAACATTACACAGATATTTTTCCCCTAGAAACCCAAACCGGGAAAACCAACATATTCTATATTCATTCATTGCGATACATTGTTTACAATACAATATACATATAGGAGCCAGTGGCATCCAAAACCCTAACCCAATGAACTGGATTAGTCAACAACCCTATTCCTTAACCAGAAATAGAAAACCATTGCCAAAAAAAACATGTGTCAAAAAACCGCCCAACAATGGACACGAAAAATCGAGGAAACATGAAAAACAAGGCAAAAATGTGACACATTTCCCGAGGGAAAAATAATTTCTTGGGGCACTGCCCCCAAATCCCTGTGCGGGGGGTTGTCGCCCCCCTGCACCACACAAGAGGGGGCCTACTGGCCCCCTTGCATACCCAACGCAACATAGACACTACTACTCATGCAAAGAATATAACACATAAGCATTCTCCAACTTGTTGTTTTCTTTGCATACAGGGGTTTACAGGGTTACATAGTCAACAATCCAAGGCATCAACTCCCATGGATCCTCTATGCCAAGAGAACTTCTCAGTACTCACATATTTTTTTAATGAATCTGCAACATTCTTCAAAGTGTCCACTTTCATTAGCAACACTTTCTTTTCTTCATCCATGTCTCTCACAAAGTGATATTGAATATCAATATGCTTTTTCTTTGAATGATAAGCCAGGTGCTTTTCCAGAAAAAATGCACTTTGACTATCACAATATATCCTTACAAATTGTTGTGCCAACCCAATACCTGAACACAATATTTGTAACCATATTGCTTCCTTACTTGCATGAGTGGTTGCCATGTATTCAACTTATGTAGTTGAAAGTGCCACTACAACTTGTCTTTTATTCATCCAACTGATTTCTCCTACAAATAGGTTAAACACATACCCGCTTGTAGATCTCCTACAATCCAAATCTCTAGCCCAGTCTGCATCCACAAATCCATGTATATCCAACACTCTGTCCAATCCAGGTCTTCCTTGGTAGCACAATCCATAGCTAGTAGTGCCATGTAAATACCTAAAAACTCGTTTTACTGTTGTTGAATTCTCCTTTTCTGGTTTTGACATATACCTGCTCAAAATTCCCACTGCATCTACAATGTTCGGTCTAGTACAAACCATTGCATACATCAAACTGCCAACTGCACTCACATATGGAAAACAAGACATGTCCTCCACCTCTTCTTGTGTCTTGGGGCACTAATCCGCAAACAACTTTACACCAACAGGAATAGGGACCTTTACTGGTTTACATTCCTGCATATTAAATCTCTGCAATATTGTCTCGACATATTTTCTTTGATTTAATGAGAGTTTCCTCTTTTTCCGATCTCTTTTAATTTCCATGCCCAAAATGAAATTTGAATCACCGAGATCCTTCATGTCAAACTTAGAGGAAAACTGAGTTTTCAAATCCTAGATAATCTCCTTGTTGCTTCCTATCAGCAACATGTCATCCACATACAAGACTGAATAAATCAAATGATCACCAATTAATTTAAAATACACACAATGATCCTGTTTGCTTCTTGTGAATCCAAGTCCCAGCATGTAAGTATCAAATTTTTGATATCACATCCTTGGTGATTGTTTTAAACCATATAGGGACTTTTTAAACTTGCATACCAGCTCCTTCTTTCCCTTCACAACAAAACCTTCTGGCTACTTCATATAGATTTCTTCTTCTAGATCCCCATGTAGGAATGTTGTCTTCACATCCATCTGCTCTACTTCAAAATCAAATTAGCAGCAAAAGATAACGAAAATGTTATAGAAGTTAACTTGGCAACAGGAGAAAAAATCTCACCAAAATCAATTCCCTCAACCTATGAATAACCCTTTTCTACTAACCGAGCTTTGTATTTCTCCACTTTTCCTTCTGCATCGAGATTCTTTTTAAATACCCATTTTCTTCCAATTTTCTTTCTTCCAGTCGGAAACACATACCCAACAATGCCAAGATCACCAAGAACATCTCTCAAACATATGCCCAACATCACCAGCATATGCCTCAAACCATATGCCAAAAATATCCCTCAAGCAAGTGTCATATCATCCATGATAAACCATAAACGATGTACCAGAAATATACCTCAAATCATATGCCCAAAATATCCAAGATACACCTCAAACCATGTGCCAAAAGTATGCCTTAAGCATGTGCCAAACCATTCAAGATATGCCTTAAACATATACCATAACTACCAATATTAAACACATAGAAAACATATATTTAATCATATAATCAACCTAGTGCATAAGATCATAGCCAACAGACCTTCATCAACTTCTACATCAAGATGTAGCATCTTCATTGACCTTTCCTTCAGCCTCGTTGGACAAAGTTGGGAAACTAGCAGTACCTCGCTTGAAAAGTTATATTGAACCTGTGGGGGACTTGCTAAATACCTTCTATATAACCCACAGGAGCCTACTCAATTAAGGTTTTCATATAACCCTTCTCCCACCTACAACTATGAGACTTTTCTCCTTTGCACTCCTTTGCTTCCTTAGATTCGCTACCTCGAACTTACTAAGAGATCGTATACTTTATTGGATAGTTTATCAAAATGAGAGGCTATTGATGAGTATTTATACGGTTTCAAGTAACTACTTTACTTAAATTTAGGACCGACCTATCACTTCTTGTTTGCAACATATTTTCTCCTTTAATTAATTTTGAGGTTGACTTATAACTTGTTGTTCAAACTGTTTAGGGGCTTCTTAACCATACTCTGGGGATTCATATTTAAGAGGGAGTAACTTCTCAACCATGAGGAACTATGTGGCATATTACCTACAGTTGGAAATAGAATGATGATTTCTATCCATCTATGAGAGTTATGAATACATTTGCAATGTCCTACATCCTATTTTTCCTCAAACAACTTTGGGATTTATGACCACACCTCAAGGCTTCTTGTAGACTTATTCAAAGCATCTTTCCGTGAGGGCCATGCTTAAAGCTATGCCATAAGGGGGGCACTTTGGAGACTTATTGAGAAACACCCATTAATTCTAAAGGATTGTATACTTCTTCTAGAGTTGACATCAATGACAACCAATTTTCCAACAATCTCCCCCTTTGGCATTGATGGCAACACTCATGCTACCCCTTGTGACCAATACTCCCCCTATATTTATGTGCTCCCCTTGTATTCATGATTTTTTCCTTTCTTTCCCCCTTTGACATCAATGGAAAAGGGTAACTCCCCCTGTTGATTTTTCTCCCCATGTCTTCTTTGCAAAATTTTTGTGTAGATCACTATGGGGAAGAAACTACTCCAAGTTTCTATCCAAGATACTCAAATGTTTCCCTTGGAGGAGGTTTGGTAAAGATATTTGTAATATGTTCTTTTGTCCCAATGTACTATAACTTGATATTATTTTCTTTAACTTGTTCCTGCAGAAAGTGAAACTTAATCGGAAATGTTTGTTCTTGGAATGCATCACTGGATTCTTGAAGATACTTATAGCAATGGTATTTTCACAAAATATTGATATAGGCTCATCATATTTTACTTGTCTGTCTTGCAGGGTTTTCTTCATCCAAAGGACCTGAGTACAACATGTTTCTACTGCAATATATTCTCCTTCTGTTGTAGACAATGATACTGAGGATTTCTTCTTACTTAACCAGGATACCAGACAATCACCCAAGTAGAAGGATACTCCACTAGTACTTATTCTATCATCAATGCTTTCTACCCAATCTGCATATGTGTAGGTGACCATAGTTAGCTCATTCCCTTTCAGATACCACAATCCAAATTCTATTGTTCCTTTGAGATATTTGAAGATCCTATTTACTGCCAGAACATGAGTTTCCTTCGATGTTGCTTGAAATATTGCAACCTTTCCAACAACTTACATTACATATGGTCTTGAGGTTGTCACATAGAGTAGGTTGCCAACCATCGATCTATAGAGTCTCTGGTATGATTTCTTAGATTCATCAAATTTTCTCAACTTGCAACTAGTCACCATAGGAGTACTTATAGGTTTGCAATCTTCCATTCCAAACTTCTTCAGCATTTATTTGATGTACTTGGTTTGGGAAATGAAAATACCTTTCTCTAGCTAAGATATCTAAAGTGACAAAAATAAATTCAACTCACCAAGCAGAGACATTTCAAACTCATGAGTCATTATGCGTGTCTTTGGAAAACATCTTACTCATTATGTCATCGTCACTTCCAAAAATGATTTCATCCACATATACTTCAATGATAAGTATGTTGTCCCGATCCAATTTTATGTAGAGATTATTATCTGCATTGCCCTTTTTGAATCCTTGTTATTGCAAGTACCTGTCCGATCTTGAATACCATGCTTTGTGGGCTTGCTTGACTCCATATGGAGCTTTCTTCAATATGCAAACATAATCTTCTCTTTCTAATAGTATAAACCCTTCTGGTTGTTCGATGTAGACTTATTTTTCTAATTCTCCATTTAAAAATGTTGATTTTACATCCATCTGATATACTTTGAATCTTTTGGAACATGCATAGGCCAAGATCATTCTAATTGCTTTAATTCTGGCAATAGGAGAAAATTTGTCTTCAAAATATACTCCTTCAACTTGAGCATATCCTTTGCATACTAGCCTTTCCTTGTTTTTGGTTACCTTTCAATATTCGTTTAGTTCATTTCTGAACACCCATTTTGTACCAATGACATTTTTTTTCTTAGGTCTTGGAACCAGTTCTCATGTCTCATTCTTCTCTATTTGATTCAGTTTTTCTTCCATGGCCTTGATCCAATGTTCATCATTGTTGGCTTCCTCAAATTTTTTGGGTTCAACTGTGGATAGAAGTGTTAGGTGTCTTTGTTCTAGTGTATGTACCCGTTTGCTTCTTATGGTTTCTATTCCTTCATTATTATATCCAATAATTTGTTCTGGTGGATAATTCTTATGAACCTAGAGGTTTTGTGTCCTAGAAGGTATCTGAACATATTGCTATTCATTTTATTCTTGTTCTGCTTCTGACTGCTTCTCTTCTTCTTATTCTTCTTCTTCTACCTCTTCTTCTTTTTCTTCCTGTTCTTTTGAACTTATGCTCTCTTCTCTGGTCTTTCACACATTTGTTTCATCAATATTTACATTGATGATTTCCACTATTCTATTGAGTCTTAGGTTGTAACTTTTGTATGTCTTGTTTTCGCTTGAGTATCAAACCAGTATGCCTTTATCAACTCGAGAGTCAAATTTTCCAATCTTGTTATCTTCTCTTTTTATATAGCATTTTATTCTAAACACTCTAAAGTGCTTGATGTTTTCATGTCTTCCCTTCCATAGCTCATATGGAGTCTTGTCATTGCTACTTCTAAGCATTCTTATGTTCAAGATATGAATGGTTGTATGTATTTCTTATACCCAAAATACATTGCCCAACTTGGAATCTTTTAACATGGTTATGGCCATCTACTATACATTTTTTTTCTTCCTTTCAACAATTCCATTTTGCTAAGGTGTCCTAGTTGTTGAGAATTTCCTTTACATTCCATGATCATCACAAAAGTCCATGAATTTTTTTGATGTGAATTGACCTCCATTGTCTAATCTCAAGCATTTGATTTTCAAATTAGTCTCATTTTCAACCATCTCTTTGAATATCCTGAAATATTCAAATGCCTCTGACTTTTTCTTGAGAAAGCATATTGCGGTCATTCTTGTAAAATCATCAATAAGTAACATGAAGTATTGTTCGCCATTTAGTCCTTTTGTTCTCATTGGTCCACATAGATCAGTGTGCACGATCTCCAATGGTTTTGTTGTAGAGTATTCATTTTTTCTGAACTCAATTCTTGTTTGTTTTCCATGTAGGCAGTGCTTGCACATAGTATTGGTTGGTTTGGTAATTTTAGACATTTCTCTTATTGCTTCCTTTCTGCTAATTTTTATAAGATTTTCAAAGTTCATGTGACCCATTCTTTTGTGCCAAACATAGATGATTTTAGGGGATAAATTTCACAAATGGGATATAAATGGTTGTATGTATTTCTTATACCCAAAATACATTACCCATCTTGGAATCTTTCAATATGGTTCTAGCCATCTCCTATACAGTTTGTTTCTTCCTTTCAACGACTCCATTTTGCTAAGGTTTCCTAGTTGTTGAGAATTGACTTTATATTCCATGATCATAACAAAATTCCATGAATTTTTTTGATGTGAATTGACCTCCATTGTCTAATCTCAAGCATTTGATTTTCAAATCAGTCTCATTTTCAACCATCTCTTTGAATATCCTAAAATATTCAAATGCCTTTGGCCTTTTCTTGAGAAATCATAATGCGATCATTCTTGTAAAATCATCAATAAGTAACATGAAGTTTTGTTCTGCATTCAGTCATTTTTTTCTCATTGGTCCGCATAGATCAGTGTGCACAATCTCCAATGGTTTTGTTATAGAGTATTCCTTTGTTTTGAACTCAATTCTTGTTTGTTTTCCATGTAGGCAGTGCTTGCACATAGTATTGGTTGGTTTGGTAATTTCAGGAATTTCTCTTACTACTTCCTTTCTATTTATTTGTACAATATTGTCAAAGTTCATGTGACCTGTTGATCCAGAATCGAATCCATGAGCTTGATGGGGCTAAAAAAGGACTAAAACTTAAAGTTCTCATAATGGATTCAAAATGGACGTGTGTGTAGGCCTCATCGATACGAACCCAACGCAACTTGAACGATCTCAAATGAACATCATATGCTCAAGTTATGGTGATCTGTTCATTTTTCCAAACAGGCAAAAAAAATGATGATTGTACACTTCGTACAGTGCCACGTGGCAGCTGACTGTACAGGCCATACAGTTGTACAGCTGATGTGGCAGGCACAATTGGTAGCTTCTGGAGGTGACACGTGGCAGGTTGAATGGGCGTACAAAAATGACATGGAAAAGACAGATGGACCAATCTCAGGGTGACACGTGTCACCACTGCAAAGGTGACACGTGGCATGCCCGTACCAATGATGTGGCACGTCCATATGGTGACACATGGCATATGGTGACTGGGAAAATTGTGCTGACAGGGCAGACAAGTGGACCAACCAGTGTTTGACAAGTGGCAGAGCTCGCAGTGTATGGAACGGTGCCACGTGGTCCAGGTGTGGGATGCCACATGGCACCCATGTATTGGCTTAGAGTGTCTTTGCAAAAATATTTTAGAGTTTATGGGAATCTAACACGAGACCTCTCCATCAAGCGAAGACTTGGTGGGGTCAGGCTAACCAGCCCGCCCATGTGTAGTGCTTGTTATGTAAGTGACAAACTTTATATGAAAGTTTGTTTTGTTTGATATCCGAACGGGGATAAGGGTTGGGACCTAGCCCCAACCCCGGTAGAGAATAGTTTCCACATGCCCAGGGACCATGGCACATAACCACAACCCATCCCGTTGACACTTGGCGTAGGTACTATGGGTTTAGCCCCGATTTCAGGATATACAATATGCCCACCATGATACCTAGTTTCAAACAATATTTGTGTGGGTTATGGTTAAGCCTTCAGTCTCGAGGTTCCACCATTTTGCGCCATGCAACCTGGTATTACAGAGGATGGGCTAGCGTGCAACCCCTAGGGAGATGGCGCTTGGCCATATGACCTCTTGTGACCATGCAAAGGGGGGGGGGGGCGTCCAAGGTAGATGGGATTAGCCCAATATATTAACAAAAAGTGGTTTTATAACTATATATTAGTGATTTTTAAGGATTTCTAGGCATGTTTTGGAGATTTTTGGCCCTTTTGGGGGGATATTGGGCCCTTTTTGAGGCCAGATCTTGGGGGGAAGTTGGGAGATGGTTACCAACTTCAGATCTATATAAACCAGGCCTTCTTGAGGCCATGGGAGGAGATTCAGAGCAGGTTTATGCTCAATATTTTCCAATCCAAAGCCATTTTTATGCAGGGAAGGTGTTGAAGAGCGCACCTTTGTGGGCCATTTGTGGGAGCTCCGGTCATCCGATTTGAGTGTCGTTTCTTTTGTTGGGTTCTAGAGATCTAGTAGAAAAAGAATAGATTAGTGTTGTAACCTTTTGGCACTGTTGTGGTGTACTTATTGAGCTTTGAACAGAAATAAGGAAGCCCCACCCACTGAGACAAAGGCCCAAAGACGTAGGCAAGATTGTCGAACTCCATTATCACATTGGTGTTATGGTTTGTTGTTTTGTTATGCTTCATTTCAGTTCTGTACGTGTTCATATGGATGCTATATTTATTCTATAATTCTTCCTCTTTCTTTAAGCTTCCTAATTGGTTAATTAACACATGCATAATAACTCAATCATGGTCGTGTAAAAGATATTTTCGGATCAAGTGGTATCAAAGCTAGTTGACGTTTGGATTTGAGTTTTGCATGTTAACCAGGGAAAATATACAACATGTTGAAGGAGAGATTGTTAAAGAGAATCCATTGATTGGATTGAGAAAGAGAACTTCTCAAAGCAAGAATATGACATCGGAAGAGGGACTTTCTCAGGATGAGAAAGAGTTTCAAAAAACTTTCTTTACTATGTCGGAGATGATGAAAGTTTTGTATGAGGATTACTTGGAATGGAAGTGACCAGTTCTTGGTGAATCTTCAAAGGGAAAAAATGAAGAAGGAGAGGATCCTCCTCAAATTCCTCCTTCACCTCCTTCTTCTCCTTCTTCTTCAAGTTCAAGTTCTAAATCCAATGCAAAAAAACATGTTCATAAACATAAGAATGAAATTCCTTTATTAAAACTCGATGTTAAATTAGAATTACCCATATATGATGGTGTGATCCATAAACGGGTCGAGTACTACTCTCCCAAATGTTTACAATGTGAGGATCTTTAAATTGACTATGGCTTATACAGGTTTTATTGAGCATATTAGTTCATTTATCATAATGCATTACAAGCATAAACATAATACAAATGAACATTAAGGAGTATAAAACACATGAAGGAAAATAAGAGAGAGACAACCGATGTTGATAACGGAGTTCACCCCTCCACCTCTGGGGCTACGTCTTCGGACCTGCTCCAACTGGAATGCAAATCTTCTATATTCCTTCTTCAAAGTGAGCTCTCAAAACTCTCTTACATTCAAGGACTATGGCTCTTCATTAGCTCAGCACTATGGCTTTCAATAGCTAAGCACTCTCTCCTCTCTTCCCCTTCCTCTCAACATGGCTCACATAAGGAATATATATAGTTTTTCCTTACTCACTCTCCAACTAAGAGAATTAATTACAAGATCCACAATTGTAGGATCTGATTACAAAGAAGGAAAAACAAGATCCTTAAAAGTAGGATCTTCAA
>ML794916.1:388092-399763 GCA_009831015.1 Picea engelmannii | reverse complement strand
AACCCCGTGGCGGACAGATTGGGTCGGTGCATTTGAGTTTTGGGAGGGTTGTGGTAGGACGTGGTGCAAAGTATATGATGGTTTCAGGCGGTCGAGGCCCATGTTATTGTGTTCAATGCTGGCAAATTTCTTCTCTTTGGGCAGTTTATAAGAGTAGTCTATAGTCAAGGAGTTTTAAAATCCTCTAGGGATTTGTTTAAATGCCATATCAGGTCGGTGGTAGGTGCCATTTTAGGCCCTACGCCAAATTTTTGTATAATCCTTTTTTATAACATCACCTTATATAATATAAATTCAGTCACATTTAAAAAAAACTAAACATTTAAAAAATTAGTATTAAATTTTATTTATTTTTTAAAAAATCTTTACGAAAATATAATATACATTATTTTATTAAAAAACTAAAAAATTAAAAATCATTTTTATGTGATTTTTAAAATTATTTTTATTGATCTTCAAGTTGTAGGATAGTCGGCGACGAAGTGTGTTGTTAAGGTACTCCGTGTTGTTAAAGTCATTGGTTCGAAACCTGTAGGACAAAAAAAACAGCCATGTTAAGGGTTGGTGTGGCTCAGGCCGGGGGCGATCCTCGGATGATTTTGACGACTTAAATGTCCTTGAATCACGGTTTCTTAACCACAGGTTAATCCCACACATCAGGAACTAACTAACAAACAAAAAAGAAATTTATTTTATTGACATATTTCAAATTGTTTTTATTGTCATTTTTTAAATTCCTTTTTTTTTTTTCTTTGTATTTGTATTTTTTTTCTTTTATAATTTTGTTTGCAATAGTGTTGGGATTTTGAGCCTTGGTTTCTAAAATGTTGTAATTTTAAGATTGGAAAAAAGAGGGAGTTACTAATAGCGCCACTTTTTTATTCAGGGCTTTGTCTTAAGATTATGGTTCCAAGGGTATTGGTTGTCAAGGCCCTGATTTAAAAAGACTTGGAATTTTATTTCTAGAAAAAAAGGAGGTGCTACTCAAAGCACCAGTTTTCAATTCAAGGGTTGATTTTAAGGTTTTGGTTGCAACGGTGTTAGTTGTCAAGTCTAGAGATTTCAAAGAAGTAGTAGTTTTAACCTTATAAATGAAAAATGGTGCTTCTATTTACACCACTTTATGATTTAGAGATTGCTTTAAGGTTTTTTTCGACAACATTATGACGTTCTTAAGGCCATGGTTGCAAAAGGTGGTAATTTTAACCTCGAAAAAAAATGGTGTTATTAGTAGCACCACTTTTCGAAACACGGTTAATTTTGGTGTTTTCGACCCAAAAAATGGGTTTTTAGGGCTATTGTTGTTATTTTGAGGTCATATTTCTATCAAGTAACTATGCTTTTCAATATTTGAAAATTTAGATGTTCAAGTCATTCGTGCCAAATTATTCTTTGGTTTTTGGTGTGAGATTTGAGTGCAGTTGATCGTATCTCTTTCTTGTGAAAGTCATGTTGGAGAAATTTCTATTTTTGGCACACTAGTTTAGTGGGAGTTCACTGAATAATTTTATTTTAGACTTTTTATTTTAGATCATCACTATTATGTTATTATGCATGCATGCATTCTGATATTATGGAATGTTATGTCCTATATATGATTGTATTCCACTCATTCATTGTATCATATTGATCATCATCCATGTATCAATCATCGGCTCATTGGAGTAGTGCGAATATATTTTCTCATTCTTTCATATTGAATATATCTTCCTTTCTTGATAAGTTTCATTTGTGCTTTCTTTAGCTAGATCTCCTATGTTGGTTTCGATGAAAAATTGACACGGTATCATAGCTATGTTGCTTGGAGCAAGACAGACGAGGCCGAAAATAAGGAAAATCGGAGTTTCGACGAGTAAAATCTGTGGTTGTACCTTTCGGCAATGATTTCTCCCAAAATATTAACTTTTTGAGGAAACGACTTGAAGGAGAAGTAAATAGACCCATTCTGCAAGTGGGTTTTCAACCGTTTGGAGATATTCCTCATTGTTTGCTCAAAAAGTAAGTCAAAAGATTGTCTCCTGAAACTGATACGGATTTTCACTTAAAGTGCCCTTTGTGCAATGATTTTTCAATTTTTCACTTGCAGGTTGAGAGTAAATTTTTAGGGGTTCTCAGACATAGTGGGAGAGATGGATATGACACCTATTCTACAGTCAAACTTGGTGGTAATCCTCACACCATACAATTATTTTGGTTGGAAGCCCAAGGCAGAATTCCAACTTAGAAGAAAAGGAATGTACAACTTGACGATGGGGATAGAAACATAACCTACATCAACAATTGAGAAGATGGGATGGAAAAACCCAAAGGTTGAAGCCACGTGACTTCTTCTTGAATTGATTTCAACTGATTTATTGTTTCAAGTTGCCACATGCAAGACTCCAAACGAGATCTGGACCACCTTGGAAAGTTTGTTTGGAAAACAGGATGAGATGAGAGGTCATATGCTTGAGGTAGAGTTGAATACTTTGGATCCTAAAAGTTTTGATAATATACATGATTTATTTACTAAGTTTAAATATTTGATATTGAGCTTAGCATATTGTGGTATTGATAAGTCTAAACAACTGGACCAACTTATTCTAACAATCTTGGCCAAGCTAGGACCAGAATATGTTGTCTATGTTTCCAATTTCCATTCAAGAAGGCATCTCATGGGAACAAATTGGAAGATTCCTACCATGGATCAATTCATTGATTCTCTAACACATGAGCAAAAAAAACTCATTCACATGGGCCTAATCAAGGATCCCAAAGTACATGCACTCACCATGCATGATGGAAAAGGATCATCCAAACAGAATGGGAAGGAGAAATAGAATGAGGAGGGATATTTCAAACCCTTTAATGATTCTTCAGGTTCCAAGGACTCTTCAGATTCCAAGAAGAAGAAGAAGGGAAAGCAGTGAACTTACTGCAATAAACTGAATCATGAAGAATCCACATGCATGAAGAAACGAATCAATCTTATGGCACATGCACTTTAGAAGAACAACCTTGGAAACTTCATTCCAGAGGGAATGAAGAAGAAGAAGGAAGAAGATCATGCTCCTAAGAAAGGTAATCATCATGCTCTTGTTGCAATTAATTCCTCATATGATTAATGGATTATAGATTCTGGTGCATCCCATCATATGGAAGCGAAAGAGGATTTTTTCTCTTCTTTGAGTCCATGCTCAAGACCCCCTATTTTCATGGGGGATGATACTCCAGTAGCAGTAGTAGGAGAGGGGAGAGTGGAACTCCATAATGGCAGTTTTGAGAATGTTTTACATGTTCCAAATCTTTCTATGAATCTGTTCTCAGTTTATCAGATCACCCAAAAAGGTAAAAAGGTTGAATTTACATCAGATTCAATTTTAGTAATTGACATGCATGACAATTCCATCATTGCAATTGGTGAGGTGGATCACAAGTCAAGGTTTTATAAATTCACTAAGTTTTATGACGATGACTCGTCTTTTCTACTTACAAGTAAGGAGAGTATTTTGCATGCACCTCCAGTGCAACATGCACATACTCTTGTGCTTCCATCAGTTTCATACATCAGAGATGATTCCATACACTCAGATTATGTACATGGAAATAAGCAGGTAGTACATCCAGATAAGAAGCCAGCGTTGAAGCTTTAGTAGATGCCCAAGAAGGCACAGTTCACACTTCAGGCAGTAGGTATTCTTGTAGGGAATCCATTGGATTTGAGGAGGACTCGATCCCATCATGAGGATCCTTCTAATGTACTTTTAGCTTCATAACMTGTGATGCCCATGCATTATTATATGGTTTAATCTACTAATWTGTAGACCTACAATAGGGCTATGGGAAATCCATTATGGCAAGCAACCATGCAGAAGGAGTATGACTCACTCCTAAAGAAACAGACTTGGCATTTGGTTCCACTTCCACTAGAAAGGAATATTTTCAGGTGCAGATGGGTCCACGTGATCAAGAGGTAGAAGGCCCGACAGGTTTCCAAAGGACTTCATCAAATCCATAAATATTTCTACATCTTCCCGAAGAATTCTAGTGAGCAAAAGTTTCTTACTTTGCAGGATCGTCTTGCAATGAAGAACACAGTTGCGTAGTAGTTACCATTTTCTTGTTTTGATGCATTGTCTTTTGAGGGGGGGAGTTTGTTCCCATGTGGTTTTCCCTCTTTCATCATTTTTATCCAGTGTTCATTAGTTGTGT
Source organism: Picea engelmannii (assembly GCA_009831015.1). Lineage (NCBI taxonomy): Eukaryota > Viridiplantae > Streptophyta > Pinopsida > Pinales > Pinaceae > Picea > Picea engelmannii. The sequence goes on along the minus strand of ML794916.1, from coordinate 395,572 downwards.
TGTACATGAGTACCTAATATGGCCTAGTAGCTAAAACTCATTTTTTACTCCATAGTGATGTTCAAGGGGGGTGTTGGAAAATTTTATATTTTTGGCACACTAGTTTAGTGGGAGTTAACTGACTAGTTCTATTTTATACTTTCTATTTTAGATCATCACTATTATGCTATTATGCATGCATGCATTCTGATATTATGGAATGTTAAGTCCTATATATGAGTGTATTTTACTCATTCATTGTATCATATTTATCATCATCTATGTATCAATCATCATCTCACTCGAGTGGTGTGAATATATTTTCTCATTATTCCATATTGAATCTCTCTTCCTTTCTTGATAAGATTTGTTTGTACTTTCTTTAGATAGATCTCATGTGTAGGTTTCGATGAAACATTGACAAGTCATGGAACTTATAAAAATGCTCCTTCAAAACAAGAAAACCTTTGGGAACAAGAACAAAGTTGTTGTACATGTCCTTCACAACAAATCAATCTCACCAAAACTCTACTTTATTGTCATCCTCGGTTGGTTGGGGTATTGATAACAAATTTTCACTCGGGCCAGGGATGTGATACACATCAGTGATCACATCTTTATGACATTCAAACTTTCTACAACCAACAAAAATATCAGTGATAATTTCAAACCTTGGGTTCTAAACTTAGGCCAACAATGAAGTTCAATAGTATTAACATATTCAATATCCTAAAAAGGATTAGGTATCACTCAAGACACTAAAAAAAATTATAGGGATATATTTGAATAGTAAGAAAACAAAATATTCACATGTAATATAATCATTATGTATTCATTAGACATTAGGATCAACACAAATAAAATAGAAAAAATAGCAAGGGAACCATCACATAATCTTTTCTATTCAATCTATAAGATTGGTCCATATAAACTCCTTATCACTCCATTCAATATTTGATGGATTCAAACCTTATTTTTTCTCTCTTCCATAATCTATGGTACAACATGCAATAAGAAAGTCACAATAACTAATTGTCTCACCCTCATCCTCTCATTTGCAATCCTTTATATACACTATAAATTAGTGACAACAATTACAAACAATCATAACTTCCTACACCATATCCTTTTAACACAACGATAAGTGGAAACACTACTTCTATTTACATTAATACTTTGTGTTACACATCAAAATCACTCACTCCAATGATGACCTATTGTTTTCATTACCAATGTCGCATTTCGGCCGCAAGCTATCGGAACTGTCGCAAACATCATACTGTCATATTGCCTATGTCATGTCTCGAATGACATCACAAGGACACTTCAAAGACACCTTCAAAGGCTGGTTTAAGAAGGAGAAATCACATGACAAATAGTACAAAGCCTTTACCATTGAAAAAACCACTCAAAAGTCATTTTTGAAGGCCAGCGCACCCCTACCCATTGTTAGGGAGTGCCAGTGCTCTCTGCCCTCCTTTGGGGGAGCGTTGCAACACTTTGTGCCCCATTTTGAGGGGGCATTGGCCTATTTGAGGGAATCTTGGACTGTTGAGGAAAATCAGGGATAAATCCCCCTCATCTCTAAAGTTATTTGGATTTGAATCTGAGGTCAAGGCTAGATCATAGGGAGGATCCACAACTCATGGAGAAAGATCCTCAACCTATCCCAAGAATCTCTAAGGTGGTTAGGCCTCTCCAAGCGTATATAAGGAGGCCTCCTCATGGTGAAAGGGAGAGACATTGAAGGCATAAAACTTATGATCTCATAAGGAAGACAATCAATGAAGCATATTCATTATGCTTGTGGATCATTTGAGCAAAGGGTTTGGACAAAGAGAGCTTGGTGAGGCTACTGCATTTGCATCTACAATTGTAAGCACTCTACTTTGTTTTCATTAATATATATATGTGTTTGGCATGTTTCCTTCAAGATTATGTTTATTTACATGAACTTGTATTTAATAGATAGATCTGGTTTCAAGCTAATCATAGTAGAATAGGAAGCATGTTTTTTCTTTGACTGGATTGCAAAGCTTGTCGAGGATCTTGGAGATTGGATCTCAACTCGAACTGGAACGAGGACAAACATAGAAAAAAGGTACATCTTCTTCCTCTTCTCTATACATTAGTTTAGCTAGGTTTAAAGGGATGTCAATGATCAACGTTATCAGCTTTTTTTCTTGGTCTTAGGAGTCTAGATCCCAAAAGGGGATTCACCTGTCCGCACAAGAATTTCCCTATAACATAAATTGGCGACTCAATTGGGGAATGAAGCTTTCAGTTTTGGTTTCCTTCCTTGGTCTTGTTTTTGGCCTTTTCTCACCTTTAGATCTTATTCATGTTGTGTCTATGATTCTTAGATGTGTTGTTGGCTCTTGAATTCATTCCATACACACTCAATTTCTGGTTTTCCTGAGTTTTTTTGAGTTCTAGGCAATTTTTTGGTCTTCTGAGAGCCCAACGCTCCCCTGCCTCTACCACCAGTGCTTTGGCACTCCCTTGCAGCCTCCCACGGAGCATTGCAACGCCCTGGTTCCCTTGACACCAGAGCACTGGTATTTTTTCTGCAAAAATCTTATGGGGAGTTGATCTTCGAGTCCATTTTTGCTAATTTCACCGGCTCAAGATTACTACCATCTCAGTGTGTCCCTGTTTTGGCCAGCAACCTATTGATTTTTGAGAATTGATTATATTTTGTTTGGATTTTTGACATTTTTTCCTTACTTTGCATCACTCTTTTTTCTTGCGATTTAGAGTCGACCCACTTCTTTTTCACTTCTCTGATTGAATGAAAGTTGTTGTAAGGGAATTCAAAGATCTGTGCACCATTCCATTTGATGTTTGAGGTCATTTTTTCAGGCAGTTTCTTCTGTTTTGAGATTTTTGGTTTTCTTTTTTGCAAATTTGGTTTTCTTTGTGTTTCTTGTTTGATCACAACAAGAGTGTGTTTTGTTTATGTGAAGTTTGCTTCTAATTTTCTAAATCTCACAGATCTTGAAGTCTGGTTGATATAGGAAGTTTTACATCAAGTTGATTATCATTCACATATAAACAAAAGGATATATTTTCATGGTTGGTTTTTTGGATATTAGAACGAATTTCTGAATATTTTAGCATCGTATTGGATTCTTGATTGAGAAACAATTGCATGAGGTTATTGCATCTTAGTGTTTGACAGTGAAAGGAAATTTCCTTATCCTTCCCTTAAATAGACATTCATTGAAAGAAAAGACTGCTTATCATTTCTTGTGCATTTTTTGGGAATTGAGTCATAATATCATCAATTTCACTCTCATACACCCCTGAGTAAAGAACAACTGCAAAATCAATGCTAATTAAAATTGATCTAGAACTTTTTGTTTTTAGAATTTTCCACCAACATTAGACTAGGATTAGCGCTTTGGATTAGGTTGTGAGCACAACTCTCCAAAGAATTCAAAAGAAACATTAGCATCTTGTGATAGGGAGATCAAATCCAATTATCGTATAGGCTTTCTGGGATCCCCCTCTCACACAGGGGTTATGCACGAGGTTGTGTTCGGGAGAGTTATGGATATTATCCCTTCGTAGTTCAACCATTCGTAGTAGTCAGATCGTATATTGGGGGTTCTTCTTGAGGCTCAACTTTCTTCATTTGGTCTCGGTGCCTCGTGAATTCCAAATCCGTCGAAGTCCTATGGAGTTCTATCAGTCCACTTGTCCTCAGTTCTCTTGAAGGATTTCAGACTTGTTATCCTGCCCATACGTTCAGACTGAACTGTCGATTGTACCCACCCAGGGGTTGACTACGAGTTGGTGTCCTTAGTAGCCATAATCTTTAGGTTCTTACATGAGGTGATAGTGAAGGGAAGTATTCGATGTACCTGGAACAGACGGTGGTCAAACTCACTCAGGCTCCTTGGAGGGTAAATCCACAATTACTGTGTGGATGCTTGCACCAAGGCGTAAGTTCGTTAAGCAGGTCGCCATCGTAATTGTTCCACCGCTCATATCCTAGCCCCTTCTTGACTTGATCACACGACGTTGGATTTCATCACCAACTAGTATGATCATCAAGAGAAGGTTTTGTTTTCTTGGTTTGATTCCTAGATTTCTTAGCGTATGTTGTTTATTTTCATTAGTCGGCCATAGATTTCTTATTTCATTCGTTACTTAGCTCAAGCAACATCGACCTTCTTCTTTCACATAGGATGAAAGGGTTTCCCCCAGAAGATCCTTTGATTCCCAACTCTTCAGAAGGCCCTCCTGAGGCTCATAACGAATTAGGCTCTGAGGTTGGAAGCACACACTCTTTGGAACAGTTCTGAATTGTTTATGATTCTTTGGAAGCTTTTCAAATCAACACATCTTTGAGTATTAGGCGAGATCCACATATGTTACGGGTGAACTCGCTTGGAGAGGTTGTTGTTATTGAGGATATTGAAATACCCACCAGACCTAACGCAGGGTTTGGAGTAGAAGATCCTTTTTTCCAAAGTGAACCATTTAGGACCTCAACTCATACTGTTGGAACCTCTGGTTTTGGTTCTGTCCCTTTGACAATATGTGATGTGTGCAGTAACCTAGGAGCGAGTCCTGATCAACCTATGGCATCATACGTGCCTCAGACGTCTGTTAGTTATACGGTACCTTTAGACCACTTTACTGGTACGATCAGTAATGTCATCACCGTTGTAGACCAATTGTTGATTGGTTCTCACTCAGACCCTACTATCTAGATGGTGCATTCCACTATGGTCCCACATGTTGCTACAATCCCCACCGAAAATGTGACACCATCCCAGGCTCCAATTAGAACACCACTTAGACCAAATCTATCAATTCCACTTGGGTACATAGCTCTGAATCCTTCCATTACCAACACTACCCAGGTTACACCCAAAGGTTCTATCCCTACACCTTTATTTGGAGGAGCTAGTCTTGGTGGCTCTAATCTGGTTGGAGCCTTCGATCATTCATTCACTTCAAGTTTCCAGATCCCTCTACGCACTCAACCTCACGTTGGGGGGAAACATCCATTTTGGAGTCAAACTCAAATGGGGACACAATCTCATCTTGGGGGTAAATCTCAAACTGCAGTCCATAACCCATTGTATGCATAGAATGTGACACCAAATCCTTGGCACATTCCTTTTCCGGGAAATATGTTATTCCCTGGGGGGGAAGCATCCTCAAGGACAACAACAATCTTATCCTCCTTATGGAAAAAAAATTTATTCATCTTATGGGAAAACCCATCAACTGACTTATAATCCTTAAAACCCATCAGGTTGATCAAAATCTGGACCAGGGGTCAAAAATTTGCTCAATTTTCAAAGTGCTCGGAATGCGACGAAAATGGTTCCATTGCGTTCGTCTCGTCTTCTTGATTCCGGCGGTATATTTACTTTCTCAAACGGAGTCCGTTTGGAGAAGATATCGCGATCTGTTCGCCGAGCCAAACAGGGGAAAAAAAATGGGATGCTGACTGGGCAGTCCGTACAGTCGTACGGATGCTGACGTGGCATGATGGTATGACTCACACGTGGCAGTCGACGTGGCAGGTGATGTGGAAATCTTTAATTGGTTAACTTTGGACGAGTATTATGGTGACACGTGGCATGATGTGGGCGAATGGAAAGGTGCCACATGGCCCAATGAAGGGCTGCCATGTGGCACCCATTTATTGGTTGTTGGTTTAATGTTTTGTTTATTAAAATTTTATGGGTCCGTGGGGTTCGACCCCCGGACCTCTCCCCACAGTCGAAAGTTTTAACAAATGCCAACCCACCAACGCGCCGCACAATGGTTCTTAACAACCATATGTGTAAACATGTATTTAACCTTGAGTAATGTTGCAAGCGGCGCAGGGGTCCGGGCTGGGGCTTAGCCCCAGCCCCCGGTCACACACTCCTTTCACAGGACCCTACCCTTCGACAGTTTCTACACGCGTAGGATTGGGTTATGGTTTAACCCACAGTTTTATACGTTGAGGTATATGACCATACATTTGTAAATGGTGCGCGCGGGGTTTCAAATGTTAAAACCCACGGTTATAAACACATTTGACATGTGACCATTGCAAATGTTGGTTGGGCGCGGTTTGGTGTATACAGCGCGGGATTTGAAATTGTATAACCCTCGGTTCCATCGTTTAACATATGACTAGATATATAAATGTGGCGCGGATTTATTTAAAACCAAAGTTTTGGTATTAATGTATATTACAATGTGGCGCGCGCGTTTGTAACCTAGCCCTGGTTCCATGTGTGTTAACATATGACCACCATTGAATTTTGCGCGCGGTTTTCATTTTGGGTTTTCAAACGGTTAAGCCCACGCACCTGAACACATGTCAAGTCCAGACTTAATCTAAGAACGGGGCCTATTTTCGCGCTGGGACATGGCCACATGGCCCCCATGCGCCCAACACCTCCATTCTCGAGGGCTTTAGTTTCGCTAACAGTGCGACAATTTAGCACCAATTTCGGAAGGCGCGCGTGTGCTGATTTTAGGCACGGAAAACGCCCAGGAGCTAGGTTCATTCACACACAAGTGCGAAATGGCAAACCAGTAACAGAGCTTGAAGGGGAAAAAATGGCAGGAGGCCTAACTTTTTGAGTTTTTGGCCATATGAGGTGCCGAAAAAGCCCAGCTAGGGGTTTTTGGATGTTCTGAGTCCATTGGCACTACTTTCACAGGAATTTGAAGACTTCTTTTGTAGGTTTTTAACCATGGAAGTTTGAGGAAGCTCCAGGAAGCTTGAAGCCCTCATAGTTTGAGGCATTGCTCAGATGAGCACATGTCTATTTTCGGAGACTGAATAGTCATTTTTGACTAATTATTGTGCTCTGAACACTTTGGGATAGGTTTCAGATCCATTGGAGGACTTTTACAGGTATTTTTTTCACATTGAAGCTCATAGAAGCTTGGAGGCCACATGTAGAAGAGGTCATTATTGGATGAGACAAGATCCATTTTCAGAGTTCTAATAGTCAATTTTGGGGTTTTTATGTATTTTGAACCCAATGGAACAGTCTATAAATCCATTGGAGTTGAGAAGCAGCTTTTAAAATAACATTTGACAAACTAATCCCAAAGAGCCTAGTCCATTGAAGGAGGCTCAAGGAGATGTAGCCCAAAGAGGGGTGAACTCCTTTATCATCTTGGTATTGTTGTGAGTTTGTTGTGTTATTTGCTCCACTTTATACTGTTGTGTATTGGTTTATAGCACTTCATTAACCTTTTAAAAGAACATTTCCTCACACATATACATTGACAAGAAGAATCATGAACTTAACACATAAACTATCTTGCATATTTGAACACGTGAAGCAAGGTCCTGTAAGGTTTATTTTTTTGAAGTAGGGGGTGCTTGCATAGCATAACAAGTCAGCCTTCTATTTTCAGATCAGATGGTATCAAAGCATAGTTTATTTTGCTCATGTATTTGCCAATGATAGCTTGAGATTTAGCTGTTGGTATTTGTGCAAGTTTTGTGTTGAAGTTTGATCTTGCA
>ML794916.1:364189-382780 GCA_009831015.1 Picea engelmannii | reverse complement strand
CCGCGGTTGCTTATTTGTATTCCAACTAAGATCCTTTGTTTGTTTATCTAGTCAAGTATTGTCAGTTTATTCAGCCGCATTCGTCCATTTTGTAATCCACAAAGATATCATAATACAAACTTTGCAGTTCTTTGTCGTGTTTATTATTTGTATGATCATTTATATGCTGTAAACCTTCGATCCTACACACACATTAGCAACGTTTCCTAGACTAGCCAAGTCAGGAACATTACAAAGAGGCCATTTCTTGGGCTCAGTAGTTAGATTTGGTTTATTCACAATTTGGTACTTTGTATGAGTTGATCCCAAATTCTACCCATGAAAATATCGATCCATCTAAACTGTCATCCATGTCACATGTGGATGGATTTATCAGCTCCGTCAAAACCCAATATCCTTCCCAATCAACTAGAATGACAAATCAATCTGCTTTGGCACCCACTCCCAGTTTGACCTTAATCTCCTCTACCTCCCCCCAAACTCAAATCTTTGAGGTGAATGCATTTCAATCTGCCCCTTCAAAACAATCCGAAGGTAATAAGAAGACAAAGAAAAAACCCAAGAAGAATAATAACAATGAACAACCCAAAGCTCAAAACCCACCACCTACTACCAAAAAGAAACCATAGTAGAAGACGAAATTCCCATATCTTATTTGTGGTGATGATCACTACATTCGAGACTGTCCACGTCGCAATGAATTGGAAAAACTTCTTAAGGGGAATTCCCAACCCATTATGCTTACTCAGCCTTTTCCTCAGCAGCAATCCATGGTTGCTCAAACCCCCTCTCCAGGGGTCAATTCTAGCCACCATTCGAATGATGAAGCCTCGACAAGTGCCCATATCTATCTGTTTAATGGGATTGATTTAACCACTTGCTCTACGACCTACAACACGCCAGCTAAACCTGACAAACGAAAGGTCACTAACGGTACTTTACTGGATCCATCACCATCCTTCGTTAGTCCTCCTTCTATTAGTCCTCCATCTGGATCACTTCAAATAGAGAAACCTAAGTTTGAATCTATATTACGCTCTCCCAGGAGCACTATCCATAAATCTACTTTTAATCCTAGTTCACGTGTCGCCCAAAACTACAACATTGTTAAAAATTTGGCTCAATCATCGTGTGTTATGTTTGCGTTAGAAGTTCTACAGCACTTCCCAAGTCAACGTAGAACGCTCTTGGCAGCTATTGGCACTTATCTTGAGTCATCCTACAATATCACATTTAACCTAGACAATTTTAAGTCTCGACTCTCTCACCAAATTGCTTTCCAAATTGATGTTGTTGTTCACAATCAACAAATTCACCGCACTATCTTGGATGAGGGAGCCTCTACTTGTGTCATGTCTTTAGTGTGTTGGAAAGGCTTAAAATCACCCATACTTAACAAATCCCCAACGATGTTGCACGCATTTGATGGGTGGGGTTTTCATCCTCATGGTCTTTTGCAGTCCCTATCCGTCCAGTTGGGTGGAAAAACCGTCTTTGTTGACGTCGAGGTGGTCGATGCTCCCCTCAATTACAACTTATTACTAGGAAGAAGTTGGTTTTATTCTATGACCTTCGTTGCTTTGTCGGTGTTTCGATGTGTACAATTTCCTCATCAAGGCAAAATTGTCACTATCGATGAGTTAGATTTTTGTATACTCGACGCTCGCGCTCCCGCTACCAACAATATTCCTTTCTTGGGCGATCACAAGATCACGTATGAAAGTGTTAGTGTAGGATTGTTAAAATATTCCACCCTTATGGGTACCTTCCCTGCACCACTCCCTCCTAGCATGCATCATATTACCATAGTCAATATGATTTCGACTACGACTTATCAATCCTTGGAATCATTTGATCCCTGGATTGTACCTAGTCCTCTAAAGTTCAATGCACTAGGTGACACCATGCCACTTAGCCCAGCCAAGGCTTCATACGTTGTTATTAAATTAGCCTCTCCTTCCTCGGATGACCAACATCTCTTGGCACCCGACCCTTACTTGATGCCATCTTGGTTGAATTCCTTGACGTCTGCCTTTGACTACATTTCTCAAATATTTCCGTCCGACGAATCTATTATGGAAATTCTTAGCATTGACGACATACCTTGGGATGATAACCATCATCGATCCTCTTTTCTTCCACCTCTTGAAGAAATCCAATAATATATACACTCTATCTCCCCCCTCCCGATGTTGTCAACTTTCCACAATCACCCATACTTACACAAGATACTATTTCTGAGGGGAATTTAGGCAACATTACCTCTATAGTTGTTATTGAAATTTCAATCAAGGAAGGTGTCATGGAAAATATTAATCTCGGTGCTAATTTTTTGCCCGAGGAAGTGGTTTCTTATACTTCTTTATTTAAAGAATTATGCAATGTCTTCACTTGGAGCTATGAATAAATGCCAAGGATCGATCCTTTGATCGTTGTGCATGAGATCAAAACTTACCCAGGTGAAAACCTGCTCAACAGAAACTCCGCCCATTCCATCCTAAGAAGACCGTGACTATTAAGGTAGAAGTTGAGAAATTATTGAAATCTGGCTTCATCTATCCTATCCCTTTGACGGAATGGATTTCAAATATTGTTTTGGTCACTAAGAAGCAAGGGACCATTCATGTTTTCATTGATTATAGGGACCTCACTAAGGCTTGTCCAAAAGACAACTACCCTACGCCCTTCATCGACCAGATCATTGATAATTGTGCAGGTAGTGTGATTTTCTCTTTCATGGATGGTTTCTCAGGGTACAACTAGATTGACATTTTACCCATCGATCAACATAAGACAACCTTCATCTGCCCGTGGGGAAATTTTGACTATCAAAAACTATCGTTTGGCCTAAAAAATGTTGGTGCTACATTCTAGCAGGCCATGTCATATGCTTTCTATGATATCAAACATATTCTGGAACCCTACCTCAATGATTTACCTACCCATTCATCCAATCGATCAGACCATTTTGTTCATCTACGTGTTATTTTTCTTCGATGTCAGTTTTACCGCATTTGTTTGAACCCACATAAGTGTATCTTTGTTGTCAAATCAGGTCAACTCCTCGGCTTCATTGTTTCCAAGGACAAGATTCAGGTAGATCCCTTAAAAATTAAGGCTATCCTTGCTTTACCTCCACCTAATAATTTGACACAACTCCAAAGTTTGCAGGGGAAAGTAAACTTTCTTCGTCGTTTCATTTGTAACTACGCTGAGATTACCAAAGGATTTATGCGATTGTTGCAGAAAGACACCCATTTCATCTGGGATGACACTGCTCAACGATCTTTTGTTGCTCTTCAGCATACATTGACCAACACACCTCTGTTGCATCCTCCGAATTATACGAAAGACAATATCCTTTACTTAGCAGCCTCTACTTCCACTATTGCTATGGTGTTAGTTCAAGAGGACCCTAATGGTGAAGAACACATGATATATTATTTGAGAAAAATTTTATCTGGTCCAAAGCTCTGATATTCACATTTTGAAAGCTTGGCTCTGGTAGTCATCATCGTTGTCTAGAGATTTTGTCATTACATTTTTCTATGCACCACCACAGTTATATAGGACTCTAACCCCATGTATGAAATTCTAACATGTCAAGTTCTTGGGGGAAAATATTCCAAATGGATCGTCATCCTTTAGGAATTTGATCTCGAGTTTTCTATGTCCAAAGATAAAAAAATCCTTAGTGTTTGCGGAGCTTATCTGCAACCTTCCCCATGATGATGAAGATACTGAGCCAGGAGATTCTCTCCCTAATGAAACTATGTTCCTCATTATCACGTCTGATCCTTGGTATGGAGATATCCTTCTTTATCTCCAAACCCAATGTTTTCAGCCTGATATCTCTCGTGAAGAACGTCGTCGTATTCTCCATCATTCTTGTCGCTACCTTATCATCGGTGACACGTTGTATTGTCATGGTATTGATAGTATCCTATGACAATGTTTAACTCATGAAGAGTTTGAACGTGTTCTTAATGATTGTCATCTTGGAGCATGTGGCAGTCACCTTTCTGGGATGGCTACAACTCAGAAAATTTTACATGCCGACTACTTTTGGCCCTCTATTTTCAAATATTGTATTGAGGCAGTCAAAAAATGCCCACCCTGCCAAGTTTTTCATAAAAAGGCACACACCCACCCTGCTCTGTTCCATCCCATCATTTCCATCGGCCCCTTTGCCAAATGGGGCATTGATTTCATGCAGTGTAAGCCTACCTCATCCGGGGAGCATAGTTACATCATCGTCACCGTCGATTACTTCATAAAATGGGCTGAGGCTATGCCTACCTTTTTGAATGATGGTCGTACTACAACTCTTTTCTTCTTCAACCACATCGTCACTCACTTTGGTGTTCCACAATCCATTCTCACTGGTCATGGTTCACACTTCCAAAACCATATGATGAGTGAGTTGCATGCCAAGTTGGGTTTTTGCCATGAGAACTCATCCCCGTACGATCCTCAAGGAAATGGACAAGTTGAAGCTATCAACAAGGTTCTGAAAACCATGATTCAAAGTATGGTAGGGGAAAACAAGACATCTTGGCATATACAACTTTTCTCCTCTCGTTGGGCTTACCGTACTTCAGTGAAAACTGTTAATGGATTCACTCCTTTCTAGTTAGTATATGGCATAGAAGTTGTTTTATCGATCAAGTGTGAAATTCCCTCGTTGAAACTCAAATTAGAAATTGTTCCTCACACTTATGTCAAAGAAGAACGCTTATTACACCTGGCCAGGTTGGATGAAACACATTGTGATGTTGCTATCATTAACGAGACGTATCAAAAGTGAATCAAGAATCAATATGACAAATCTGTCCATCCTCGTACTTTTGCAGAAGGATAACTAGTCCTCATTTATGACTGGGCTCATGATAAGTTAGGGACAGGCAAGTTAGAAGCTCTGTGGCATGGTCCTTACACCATGAAATATGTTTTACAGAGGTACCTATGAGCTAGTTGACTATGACGGAATTTCCCTGGGTGAGCCCCGGAACGGGCTTTACCTTAAGAAGTACTATGCATAGGACATATAGCATGTGTTCTTTGTACACTATTGTATTTTAGTTTTGTGTGCCTTTTTCTTGCGTGAACGAGTTTTGTTTTAGCCGCTTATACTTTGTCTTGTGTTTGCATGTGCAGATGAAATCTTCCTTTCCTATCTTTGTCGGTTTTGCAGATGGTGCTAGTCGACACACCCAGAACATTGCTTATGCAGCTTGGGTCATTTACCACTCGGACGAGTTGGTGAGTTCAGGAGGTATTTTCTTAGGATCGACAACAAACAACATGGCAGAATATCATGTTGTCATCAGACTTTTAACCGAAGCCTCCTCCCTAGGTATATCTCGTATGATCATTAACCTAGACTCTCAACTTCTGGTTTGTCAACTTAATCGAATCTACTTTATTCACAATCCTATCCTATTGTGTCTCCATCTATGAGTTCTTCATCTTGAAATAATGTTTGATTTTATCAAATACAAACACATACCAAGAGGACTTAATACAACTTCGGATTCGTTATCCAATTACATCATGGATCGATATATCGCACATAGATGAGGCTTCATAAAGGAAATAAATAATACATCACATGTAAATTAAATGCATCAAAAAAGACATCATTATTTGCAAACATCATTTGGCATCATAAAAACTTGGATATGTATATATATACGGCATGACAAAAAATGTTTGATTACATCAAAAAGTACATAGAAGGGAAAAATGTTGGGTCCTCGTGCCCATAACATCGTCATACAGACTAAAACAAAAATATTAGAGAGGTCCTAGTCCTACTGCATCACATTGTGCTCTGAGTAGCACACTACTGCACAAGCTACTCATCTCAGTAAATAATTAATACCCTCAGGGACTCCCACTATGTGTCTCTGCAAGTGCAAGGGCACGTCCTGCCTCCTAAGAGGAGGGACACCCATCGTGAGACCATGGAGGTTTGTCTCAACATCTCGGAGACCCCCTGCCGCTACCTCATGATATACTGCTATCTGAGCATCTCCACAGTGCCCCAATGTTGGTATCTATGTCGGATGTGTTTCTCCCCTGTCTACACGATGAAACGATACATTCGTTAAAAAATCTTCTACGTACCCAAAAAAAAAAAAAAATTTAAAATAAAAAAACACTTGACAAGATTATTTTTGGTTTCTTACCTGACGCGTCCCAGTCCACCCCATCTGGAAGGACCAGGTCCATGCTCCCTTGGAAATCCACTCTAGTGTATGTGAAGTCTTCTATCACGATCAATTGGCATCTCAGCCAAGCGAAGAAGTCACTAGTGAACCTAAAATCTGACTCTGTTCCTAGCCTCGGAGATAGAATAGTACAACATTCCATACGTGGTTCTCCCACCGGTCATACTTCCAGTGAAATATGTAGTTGCATCTGAGGAATGCGTTCTAGGAAGAACGAAACCAGAAATGAATTGTATCTTAACTGCTTCTGCTGCCCTTCTCTGCATCTCGAAATATGTTCCTTCACATTCTGAAGGAACCATGCACTCCAGTTAAATAGTGTTGGCTCTAAACACTGTAAACCATAGGCCACCTGTGATCTTGAAACTAAGTGCGAGTTGGTACTTCCCTCTATACTCATAATTGAAAATAGAATGGATCGAAGAGGTAGATCCCTTATGTATTTGATCACGATTCTACCTCCCACCAATCTCGATCCTGGGACACAATGATTTGCCAAGTACTCTTCTACAGGCAAAAGAAGTGCCCTCTGTCCAGATAAAATAACAGGGGCCCCTCTCTTTGAGAGGTCGATCAGGAAGTATACATCTTCCAAATCAATAGTAAGAAGTTGCGTCCCAATTTGGAACCCCTGGTTCGTGGCATTCCATAAACCGATCATATACTTGAGAAGAAGAACCTCTTTCTTCATCTTTTGCATCTTAAAGAACTTGAGGAGACCACAATTCCTCAATGCGGCCCTTAATTGGGGGATTTGCAATGTGGCCACGTCATTGAGATCATTCTCTCTTTCTTTCCACTCGATCATGACCTTTGTCGAATTTATCTACAATCAACAACAATCAAAAGTCATTAGTCATGCTATTTTGACAATTTTTGGGCAATGAAAAAAATCAAAAATCATTTGTGCTCTATTTATGATGCCAACACTCCCTTTACACTCACATCAGGGCACCAACGCTATCTTAAGAGGCTCACTAGGGTGCTATCAATTTTTCATAACGCTCATCCTACCCTTTTGGAGGAGCACTGGCATTTTTTGGGCATTTTTCTTGTGCATTTTGGGCAGCACCCCTATCACTCCTACATCAGAGCGTTGGCACCCTCTTACCAAGATTGGAGAGGCATTGAAAAAATCTGGCAGCACTCCCCCTAGAATTATAGAGGAGATTCGAGCCCTTTTGGGCGCTTGAGACCTCCCAATGCATCATTTTTGAGACCCAGTAATTGCCTAAAAACAAAATGTGAACCATGCAAATTGAAGGAAAGGGAAAGAGCACCGACCTGATCCAGATGGCGATAAAAATAGTTGGTCGTAGCTCCGACACCGATGAACGCAATAATCACCCTCCAAAGATTAATTTCTCCACTGCTAAAATCTTTGCACAAATGAAATGGTAAAAGACATTTTTTCCCATATTACTATTTATAAAATTTCATTTTTTGTCAAAGCATAGTTATTTTGGGTTTTTGAGAAATATTTTGGAGGTATTATTAATACCCTGGTGAGCAGTTTGGTTATTATTGGAAGGTTTTGAAGCAATTTTAGTTTGTTTATTATCTTGTCACATTAACGAGCATGGTCTTTCATTCATTCTCACGCTTGAAAAAACACGAGAACACACCAAGTAACCTTTTATCTCTTTTTCGGACTCGCATGGATAAACGAAAAAGGAACCCCTTGGAGTCGTCTTTAAGCTCTTTTCAGACTCTCTAAACGTGAAACAATTGCCAAGTGATCTCGCTTCCATTCCCACTCATTAAAAAATTTGGAAGGGCGTCTTTCGAGTGATAATTTATCTCTTTTTTGGCCTCGCGAGACTAACATTACGAAAAAGGACAACACTGGAGTCGTCTTTAAGTTCTTTTCAGACTCTCCAAACATGAAAAATCATCGAGTTTACCTTCTCTAGACTCGTTAAACAATCATACATTGAAGAGCCCATATGGGACCAAACCCTTACTTCTTCCAGTTCGTTAAATAAAGGAAGAGGGACTTACCGAAGGTGAGTTATATCAATCATGTGTTACCCTCCTCGAGCTCGTTAAATTAAAAAGAGTTACTCGTCTATCTGTATGGGGGGGGGGGATTTGAAGGAAGAAAGACAAGAAGTTTTTGAAAACATTACAAGTCACTCTTACGGTCTCCCTTGAACACAACACTTTGTCTTTGCACGCATTTTAATCTGCTGAACCTCTGCACTGAACCAATCCTCTAAATTTTCTTACTCCGTTGGGTCACCCGACGAAAGTCATAGTATCCATTGCATCATCATGTTTTGGTCCATGTCATGTTTCTGTTTTTGTGCCTCTGTGTTCAAGGGAAGTTTCTGCCTCGAGAGTCAACCATCACAAATTTCTTGTTTCAATACCTATGTCAGTCAATGTTCATTTGATCCGCCAATTTACATCTCTATGTCCATTTCATGTCATTGATGAGGGATACATCAAGGCCCTCCTTCGACGAGTATGTTCCTGTCGACTTCAGCACATTATCCGGGAACTAGACTTAGAAACCAATTAGTACCTTGGGACCTGCATGCCTCAATGGTAGGCCTCCTCGCATCCGATAGTGGGTTTACATCAATGACCTCTGATCAGCTAATTCTATGGATGTTCTACTTCAGCGCATCTATTCACATTCGTTGGAATGTACTAGGGTAACTTGGGAATCATTGACATCAATGGTGATTTCCCTCGCACTTGTTAACGGTTTACCTCATTGACAGGTAATCAAGTGGTCTCTGCCATGTTCGACATCAGGACATCTATTCACATGGTTAGACTCGTATCGCATCAGGATCAGTAAGAAGACCCTGGGTTGAGTGATCACTGTGGTATTTACTTTGCCCAAGTTGGGATGGAGTTTCTCTTGAACATTGACACATATATTGTCACATAGATCCACTTTGTATTGGTCTGTGGCTATGTCTTGATGTCTCATAGATCCAATGTGTATTTTATGTGGCTACGATCAGTTCATGTCATGGAAATATAGATCCACATTGTATATTTGGTGGCTATACCCTTTTTTTTAATACAATTATGGATCCACAATGTATTTTATGGCGGCCATACCTTGCAAGTCTTTATCACCCAAGCATAGGTATGGTTGCCTTGGGCTTGAAACATATCATAATATTTGTTTGATGGTTGTGTGTAGATTTTACCAGGTTCTCCGAGCCCATACCCTTGCTCGAAAAAGTCTAAAAATTACTTCAATCATCACGTCTTCTAACTTCGCACTTTGGGGGGCAATCTGTTACACATCAAAATCACTCACTCCAATGATGACCTATTGTCGTCATTTCCAGTGTCACAAATGTCGCATTTTGCCCGCAAGTTGTCACAACTGTCGCAAACATCATATTTTCATCTTGCCTATGTCATGTCTTGAACGACATCACAAGGACACTTCAAAGACACATTCAAAATCTAGTTTAAGAAGGAGAAATCACATGACAAAGAGTACAAAGCCTTTACCATGGAAAAAACTGCTCAAAAGTCATTTTTGAAGGCCAACGCTCCCCTACCCACTATCAAGGAGTGCCAGCGCTCCCTGCCCTCCTTTGGGGGAGAGTTGCAACACTCTGTGCCCCTTTTTGAGGGGGCTCTGGCCTGTTTGAGGGAATCTTGGACTATTGAGGAAAATCGGGGATAAATCCCCCTCATCTCTGGCATTAGTTGGATTTGAATCTGAGGTCAAGGCTGGATCTTAGGGAGGATCCACAACTCATGGAGAAATATCCTCAACCTATCCCAAGAATATCTAAGGTGTTTAGGCCTCTCTAAGCCTATATAAGGAGGCCTCCTCATGGTGAAAGGGAGACACATTGAAGGCATCAAACTTATGATCTCATAAGGAAGACAATCAGTGAAGCATAGTCATTATGTTTGTGGATCATTTGAGCAAAGGGTTTGGACAAAGAGATCTTGGTGAGGTTGTCTCATCTGCATCTACAATTGTAAGAAATTTACTTTGTTTTCATTAATATATATGTACTTGGCTTGTTTCCTTCAAGATTATGTTTATTTACATGAACTTGTCTTTAATATATAGATCTAGTTTCAAGCTAATCATAGTAGAATAGGAAGCATGTTTTGTCTTTGACTGGATTGCAGGGCTTGTCGAGGAGCTTGGATATCGGAGCTTAACTCGGACTGGAACGAGGACAAACATCGCAAAAAGGTACATCTTCTTCCTCTTCTCTATACATTAGTTTAGCTAGGTTTAAAGGGATGCCAGTGATCAACGTTATCACCTTTCTATAATGGTCTTAGGAGTCTAGAGCCTAAGAGGAGATTCACCTATCCACAGGGGAATTTCCATGTAACACTTTATAACACACAAAAGAATAATAAGGCACATAAGTTAAACTCAATGCATAGAGCAAAACTAAACACGTAGAGACTAGTTGCATGCAAGGACTTCAAAATTGTAAAATAGGGTGCCAACATCCCTCCAACACTATGATTCTCTCTTCCTTGAGACAATGTGGCATATCCATACAAATTTCAAGGTAGGTGGTATGCCACGTGATTCCTCACGGTTGAAGAGATATTCCCTCTTGAAGATAGAATCCCTGAAGTATGGTTGAGAAGCCCTGCATAGTTGTAACAAGAAGTGACAAGTCGGCCCCAAATTAATTAAAATGAGAAAAATTGTTGCATACAAGAAGTGAAAATTCAGCCCCATTGTAATGAATATTAAAATAAATATTAAGGATATTGTTGCTAAAGTCGGCCCCAATGAAATAATCATTAAAAATTAAATTAATTTTTATTTGGGTAAAGTCGGCCCTAAAAAGAGGGTGCCAGATATAGTATAAATGAGGAACCTAGGAATTTGTTTGTTAAAATAAATCAAGTGATTTTTATCTGAGGCAAACAAGGATATCTAAGGCGAATTTTAGAGGGAAGATGAAGTGAAGAAGGGAGAAATTCCAAGGAAGGATGAAGTCTTGTGATGATATGTTCTAAGGTATGTTGTTTAAAATTCATCTTACCATTTTCCTTGTAACATTTTTTCTAGAATGATTCAGATAGCAACACTTGGAGGATGTTTAGAAAACATGTCAAGGTACATGTGTTAAAAATTTCAGTTTATGGGTTGTTTTATTTTTGGAGATACACTCTGTGGAAGATAGGTTTTTTGAATAGTCCTGAAGCTAATCTCAAACTAGTGTTCTGAAATAAACAATCATAATTGCTTCATAGAGGATCCAAATTCTGTGAGACAAATTGCATTGGAACGGGTACAGTCCATAGTATTTTTTATGTGAGTTTCAGAACCAAATATAAAATATTCAACGCGTGGCATGCTCTACAAGTTCTCTCTCTAGAATAGGCTAGAATTCAGCAAGGTCTTCCATTTTCTCTATAACTCCATTTCATAGACAATTCAGGGAGTGAAACTTGAAGGAATTTCACAAAAAATATTGAAGAATATTGGGTACAAGTTTCATACCTTTATTCCTTAGAGGTACAGAGTAATTCTTGTTGAGGTATGGAGTAATTGTTGAAATTTAGGGTTTGTGACTAATCAAAAAACTAGTCCCGCAAGACTGAGGTAAATTTTGATGAAGATGTTATTCTCTTGTTGTTGAAGTTGAGGAAGCTCTGCAGGTCTTTGATCACATACACCAGGTTTCTACATGATGAAAGGTATGATTTCTATGTGTTCTATTTTGATGGTTATGGTATATGTTTAAGTGTTGGCACAGGGGCAGACCTAGGGTTCAGCTCCAAGAGCGCACCAACAAGCCCTAGCTACTGGCCCTTTCGGAAACACCTGTGAAGCAAATGCAGTCTCACCCGAAGCAACTATGATGGGGTTGTAGGAAAGAGATGTCTACAACTAGGGGAATATCAAGTGGATCTATTACAATAACAATACATCATACATCTATCATTCAACAAGCTAGATCTATCCTTCACAGCTATAGATTTGATCTAATACAATAAGGCAGGTAACAATATAACAACGATAGAGATCAAAGCATCAATCACGCACACACAACAACAGATGTACGTGTTTCACCCTCTCTCTAGGGCTACGTCCACAGAACTATGCTTATGATTTATTAAGGTAAAGCATACAATTCTTATCTATGGTCTCAGCTAGCAGATCCTCTTTCTTCTCTCTCTTTCTCTCCCCTTCCTGTGCACCCAGCTGCAGGACTTGAACTTCGCACACAACAAAAGATATTACAATACCAGAAGGCTTCCTCTCTCTCAACACTTCTCTCTCTCAATACAATGATCCCTCACACAATACTATAGCTAGATCAACAACAATAGTGTACCACAAAATTACCAACCAAACCTAGGCCCTTTAGACCTCTATTTATACATTACAACACCTCACCGACAGCCTTAGGCCAAAACCTAGGTTCCAAAAGGCTAAAATACCAAAACCCTAGGTGTCTAAAACCCTAGGTCAACTTGACCCACTTTTCCTGGCTTCGCTAGCCTGTGTTTCCTTCCTTCTCGCGCGGTGCTCCAAAGCATCCAACGGTGGCTTTTTCCACTTGCCGAGTTGTCCATGATCCATATTCCTTTTTGATCTGTTATCCTTGATCTCCTCATCCAACAACTTCCATTTCCTCGCTTCACTCCATATTTTCTGCTCTTTTGCTCACTTCAACCCAGTGACAGTCACTGTGTCTCCTGCGAAGTTCCCTTTTCACCTTTTATTTCATGTTCTTCGCTTCCTTCCATAACCAAGGGCCAACAGGCCCCCAACACTCACTTGTGACTCGTCCCGAGGCACTTCAGATCTGATCCTTCTCTGTTTTTCTTTGACTTTGGATTGTGCATCACAAACCTTGCTTTATGCTTCTTGCCTCCTCCTCATCCTTGTGCAAAATGTCTTTTCTGTGGCTAGTACCCAGTTTCAATTTCACCTGGTACCTAGACCCTTTTCTCATGCTTTTACTAAGAACTTTGAGGTAGTTGGTTGTCATAGTACAACTTCAGTTTACTCCCATTCACCAATCCTTCCTTCCACTCTCAGTTCAATGTCTTCAGCTGCACAGCTCCTCCTTCTGTAACATAGGCAATATCATATGGTCCAAGCCAATGTGTTCTAAACTTACCTAGGTGTTTTATAAACTTACTGTCATACACAAGTACTAAATCACCTTGTTTGAATGCCTTCTTCTTGATGTGCCTGTCATGATATTCCTTCTCTCGTTCCTTTTGAACCTGTTGGTGGAATCCTACAATGAATCTGTCTTCTTCCAATTCAACCAACTGTGTGAGCCTTTCCTGAACAACACTAGTGTCATCCATACCTGTAAAAGTAGCAATTCTCAAGCTTGGTACCAAGTATTCCATCGATACAACATCTTCGAGACCATAAACCAACTTGAAAGGGGTCTGCATTGTTAATTTCTTGCAAGTGGTTTGATAGGCCCATAGTACTGCAGGTACTCTTAAGTCCCAGTCATACCTATTCACAATGAAAATCTTCATTAATGTTGTCTCCAAGATCTTGTTGAATGCTTCAACTGTTCCATTTTCTTGTGGATGGTAATGTGTACTCTTCTGATGGTGGACTGGAAATTCTTCAGTCAGGGATTCAATTGTCTTGTTGATGAAGTGTGTTCCTTGATCACTCATAAGGGTCTTGGGGCATCCAAACTTGGTTATTATGTCATTAAATATAAAATGTGCAGCTGTAGTTGCACTACAGTCTTTAAATGCTCTAGCTTTGACCCATCTGGTTAAGTATTCTTTCGCAGTAATGATATACCTGGCTCCTGTGCGCTTCCCTGGTGGGTTTATAGGTCCTACGAAGTCAATGGCCCATTTTTCAAATGCTTGTAGGTTCATCTCTGGTGCTAATGGAATTTCATCTCATCTGGATGGTTTCCCAACTCTCTGGCACACATCACAGGCTCTAGCATAATCCTTAGAATCTTTGTGTAAGGTAGGCCACCAAAGGCCAGCTCACAGAACCTTCTGTGCAGTTGCTTTCCCTACGTAATGTCCTCCTGCAATGACTTCATGATATTTTGTAAGGATCAATGGTCGCTCTGTCTCCATAACACATCTTCTTAATATCTCATCAGGTCCCATCTTGTATAGCTGACCAGCTATCAGTGAAAAGTCTGCAGCGTGCACCACTAGTTGTTTCTTCTGGGGAATTGTATACTCACTAGGTGCCATTCCTATTGTCATGAACTTGACTATGTCTATGAAGTGGTCATTAGTCTTTCTAATGGCGAGAAACTATGCATCCAGAAGTGTATCCTCCAAACTGGTGGGTTGTTCACCATGTTCCAGCCTCGACAAGTGCTCAGGACCCTTGTTCATTCTTCCTGGCTTAACTATGATTTCAAAATCATATTCTTGAAACAGCAAAATCCATCTACATATCTACCCCCCAAACATTGGCTTGTTGACAAGGTATTTTAGCGCAGATTGATATGTAAACATTTTAAAGTGTCCTCCCAACAAGTAGTGGCGGAATTTTTGCAGCCTGTACACCATGACTAGTCCTTCTCTTTTTGTAGTGGTGTAGTTGATCTCCACTGTAGATAGCTTCCTGATAGAAAAAACTAATAGATCTTCGATCTGCCCTTCTCCTGGTTGTGCCAGTAATGCTCCCAATGCAATAGAGGACGCATCGACATGCATATGAAAATCCTTGGTCCAATTTGGAAAAACCAGAATGGGCGTAGTGACCATCTTCTATTTCAGCGTGTCAAAGCTCTACTGGCATTCGTATGTCCAGTCAAACTGATAGTCCTTCTTCAATAGCTTCTCCATCGGTGTTATTATTTGGGCGTAGCCTTTAATTAAATTCCTTTAATAGCCAGTATGTCCTAGTGCAGTGTGCAGTTGTTTGATTGAAGTAGGAGGTGGCAAATCAACTATAATTGTAGTTTTAGATGGATCAACCAACAATCCCTTTTTGCATACAATATGGCCTAATAACACTCCAAATGGTGAGAACAAGATGCACTCTTCAGATTCAAAGAAATTTGACACTGCCTACATTTATCCAACATTAGCCTTATACATTCAATATGATTTTTCAACAAACTAAACACAGTCCAGTCATCAAAATATGCTTCTAAAAAATTATGCAAAAATTCTTTGAATGCTTCAACCACCACCCTAGAAAATATGGTTGGGGCATTCTTCAGTCCAAATGGCATTACTATATATTGGTAGGATCCCCATTCTGTGGAAAACGTGGTCTTGTGGCGGTCCTCCTTAGCTATCCAAATCTGATGGTATCTTGAAAATCCATCTGTAAAATAGTATACATCCTAGCCTCCCACATTGTCTAATACTTCATCAGTGAATGGTGTAGGGAAAGGGTCATGCAGATAGGCATCATTCAACTTTATGAATTCCACACATATCCTGATTTCTCTTGTCTTCTTGTCTTGTACCACCATAGGTTTGATCCACTCTGATTCTTTGACAAGTTCAATAATCCCTGCTTCCAGCATTCTGTCAAGCTAAATATTCACTTTTTCCTTGTATTTTGGATTCAATCTGTAGGGTCTTTGCTTGATTGGCTTCACACCTGGCTTCAAAGGGATCCTCATTTCTCCCATAGGACCTTTTATACCCTTCATATCAGTGAACTTGGTCGGAAACAAGTCCTGATATTCGTGAAACAATTCTGTAATCTTGTCAATGGTAGCAACATCCCAATAATCTCCGACATTGGCAAGCTTTGGTGTCTCCTATGTTCCAATATTGACCTTTTTTATCTTGATTGGTTGACCAATAAATGGTATCTCAACTCCTGGTCCCTCCACATCTCTTTGGCCTTATTTCTCAGTGATGTTTACCTTTCTCGGATCATCTTCATCATCGGCATTGATGTTATAGAAGCTCTGCAATTTCTGGAGAGGCTCAGTCCATTCATCCTCTTCTTGTTCCATAGGGAGGTTGGATGCCTCTTCGAATACCTTCTATCTCATGATCTTCAATGCTTGGTCTACTGATGGATATTCACTTTCAAATAAAAAGGTGGTTACAAATTTCTTAAATCATACCTTCCCAATATGTAGTGACGAGGCGCAACTTCGCTTGAAGGTACCAGTTGATAGGGTTTGTGTCCACCGTGTTAATGAATCTGTGCACCCATTTTTCTCAGGGAATGTCACTCCATGCCTCTTCACATCTTCGCATGTGATCCTTTGGGAAACTTCGACCAGTATATCTTACTTCGCAACTTACTTCTTGTGCTGAGAACTGCGCTGTCATCAAGGTTCGACATTGGGTCCAGTCTGTGATATTGATTTTATGTGTCCCCAACCATCTTGTTGGTGTGGCTTTCAGGGCCTCCTCCATTGCCAACAATATTTGTTTTATTGGTACACTTGTTTCAAAATCTGATAGGAAATCTTCTAAAGGATTTAGACAATCAAATGTGGGTAAGTTACTCACTGTTGTGTTGATCCAACGAACTTCTCTAGTTAATCTAGCACATCTTCTGGTAGATACTTCATACATCTAGTTCTGCCAATTCTCCAGTGCTTCTTCAGAATCTGATGAGCATGCGTTGTCACTTCACCAACTCAGATTCCCATCGGCTGTAGGGTTGATGTAATCATGTTGTCTGGTTGTTAGTTTGTAGATGTTTTCCAATTCATATGCGTGGTCTTATTCTCTGATGGGCTATGTGTATCATTGACCCTCATCTAGATCTAAGGGTGCAATGACCTGAAGGTCATCTCTTTCAAATGTCATATGCCTTTTCTTTAAATCAACAATAGTAGAATTTTCAAAGGCCTAATCAATTCCTAGCAATGCAGGGTAAGGGCATCTATCATCAACAATTTCAATTACCTCAAAATATGCAAAGGTTCTAACTCCGTCGATGCCCATAGGGACATGCTCCAATCATCTGAATGGGCTGATAGCTTGTTGATTAGCCATGCTAAGTCTAATATGGGAATAGATCAACCTCAGTTTTCCCATTAGTTCCCAAGTTTTCTTCATCATGACATTGACCTCCGACCGTAAGTCGAGGACCACATAGTCTATATCATACTCTCCTATTTGAGCATTCAAATGTAATTCTTTATTTGTCCTTCTCTTCTTACAAATTTAGTGTATTTCCTTATTCAGCAAGGGGTCTATCTTCCCTAGCTCATACTGCCTGATTAAGTTCTGTAGTTCGTGAACAACGTTCTCATCCTGAATTAAATTAATACAAGTGTATAAAAATTCAATGAGCTTACTAACCTCTTTTCCTCCTTTTGGCGAAGCCCACTGATCAAATGCTTGAGGCATCCCATATTCTCTGATTTCTAGTCGTGTTTTAGAGGAAGAACCTTGATCTACTTTGAACTCTTGCCTTGCTTCCTCAAAGATTTGTCTTTCTTTCTTCGCATCAAAATTTTGGGTCTTCTCTGCATATTTCTTGATGCCTAAGTCTTTTGTGATATTTACTTGGGTCATTCTATCTACTCCTATGGTAGCGCCTCCTCAAGTAATAACAACGACTCTAGGGTCTGCTCCGCAAGGTTCATCATAGATCAATTGAACTTGTGGGTTCTATTGGGGTCCTTGTCTTTCCTGAAGCTTGGATAGCAGCACAGGGAAGTCATCAATGACATGCACTAGTACATATGAGAAAATTTGTGACGGTTTTTCGTTGATATTGCCACACTTATCCGTCGCAATTTCCACGAAAGCCGAGATTTTTTTTCGTCAAAATAATTTCGTTGCTATATCCATGATCCAAGTGTGCATGGAAACATCAATGAAATTATCTCTCCACGTGTCACCACCTTCAATATCGATTAACCCTATGCATCGTCTCAATTATGACGAACTATCGTCGCGATAACAACGAAAAAATGTGGCAATTGGGATGAAAAGTTATGCCAAGCCAATAACTTACAACGCAGCTGTTGAACATGCGACGAAAGTTCGTCGCAACTTGCGATGAAAATTCGTGGTAATATCGACGAGTGCAATATCTCAAAACCAAATTTATGACGCACATGTTGTATATGCGACGAATATTCATGGCAAATTGCGACGAAGTTTCATCACTATAGAAATGGTTGTGGTAAAATAGTAAAATATTTCTGACGAACTTGCGACGATGAATTTAGGTTTAAAAAAAAAAATTACATGAAATATGGTATACCATATTGTATGCCATATTACAATGTAATATGGTAACGCCATATTACATTGTAATATGGCATTACTATTACATTGTAATATTGTATTATTGTAATATATATATCCCCTACAAATAATCAAGGCACTAATCAACCAAATATTGTAAGCATGTGTTATCATGAAGTTGGATTAGAAGTAAGGATACCAATATGACAATATACACAAAGAATAATTTGGAATATTACTTTCA
>ML794916.1:351309-363146 GCA_009831015.1 Picea engelmannii | reverse complement strand
TTTCACATTTAATATGATACAGTAATATGATTCTTTCCTATAAATCTTGTTGTGTTTTATTGTATGATTCCTTGATCACATACATAGGTTTATATTGAGTTTGTGCTATTACTATCACTTTGGTTGGTTGTGTTCTTTTGCAGGATCATCATTGTATGAGCATTGGAACGGAGCTAGGATGGCGATGGCGAGAGGAAGTGGCGTTTAAACGGTATGTCACCTATCCCTCTTTAGTTAGTAAATTCAATATTTAAAACTTAAGGGAAGCGTCATGTTCTGTCCTGTTTTGTTCTAGATCCAGGTGGATCTAGGGAGATCTGTTAATGTCCGCACCTACTGATTAGTCCGATAACATCTATCTTGTCAATCTTTTTCATGGAGTCTTCCTTATTCCCAAATAAAACCTCCAATCTAGTCCATAATTCATTTGGAGTTGATTCTTGTGAGTCATCATATACTTGATGGAGAATTTCAGGAGAAATAAAATAGAGGATATATTTTATGGCCATATATTGTCTATTAAGAAAGTCATTTTTCTCATCGACAGAATCAAGATCTACTTCCATTGCCATAGTTATTTGGTACAAGCCTCTGCATCTAATCAGAAGCGGAATTTTTTTCTTCCATTCCAAATAGTTATGAGGCGTGAGAAGTATTTCCAGTGAATAATCCATCTTTTTGTTGTCTTCGATCTTTTGTACCTGCAAAAAAAATTTGGTGTAGCTTTTGCTTAGAAGTTTGTCAGCTCTGATACCATGTAAA
Organism: Picea engelmannii; assembly: GCA_009831015.1. Classification (NCBI taxonomy): domain Eukaryota; kingdom Viridiplantae; phylum Streptophyta; class Pinopsida; order Pinales; family Pinaceae; genus Picea; species Picea engelmannii. Next base: position 362,384 of record ML794916.1, on the reverse strand, counting down.
TGTGTTGAACCTGCATAGAATAGATCTAGCTAAACAATAATACACACATTTGCAGAGAGAATTGGAGGAAGAAGAAGAATGAGAGAAAGAATGAAATAATTCTCATTAACTATATTCCACACTCAAAGAGTGAATAATTTACAATAGATATAGGATACATATGTAACTAATGAGCCATAGTGGTGTTCTAGAGTGATATGGACACACACTAGCAGTTATGGGAGTGAACTACCACCTAGTCTAGTCTCTCAAGCAGTTACGGGAGTAAACTTCCACCTAGCTGAGTTAACTAGTCAATCTATCTTTAGTTAATTAACTGAATAGAGAGTAGTCAGGAGTAGATCAAGGAATCAAGGGTAATGCGTTAGTATGGTGATGATCCCAAGGAAAGTGCGTATTAGCATGGTAATGATCCAAATGTTTCATGGTTACAAAACCAATGCAACATCTAAACTCAACTCAACTAGTCAAACTGAAGTGTCAAATGAAACAGAACATTCTCCAAGTGGAATATTCTCCCCTAAAATATAGGAGACTAGATAATGACTAATTATGACTAATAAACAAGAAAAAACCTTAGGAAAAATAAATCCTATGTGTGTGTGAAGTAACTCCAATAGTACGAAATCATGATGAATCTATAGGTAAAGAGGAAGATATCAATGATGACTTTGCATCATAGTGGATTCATTCATTTTTCTAAGCCATCCGACTTGGATACTCCTAATAAATATGAATGTTGAAGAGGAGGAGTCTAGGAAGCAAATATTGCAGATCAGAGAACTACCTTTTAGGAAGTCTAAAGTGTTTGTTTGCATATTTTGAGAAGACATATTATGAATGACAGAGTGGTTGATTAAGAAGCATTTTTTCAAGAAAACATCGTCATGCAGGTACAAAAAATTCAACTAGAAGTTACGAAGAATATCATTGATACTTTTGAGGCAGAGATGCATGATTGTATGGAAGATTTCAAGCATGTGTTCAAGAAGAAACATATTCAGTACAAATTGTTGTTGACATGTAGAGCTTGATTTGTATATAGCTTGAGAAGTAGGAATATGTAGTAATGAGTTACAACAAAGTCGAAGAAATATTCAGAAGAGTAAAGTGATAGATGGGTCAGCATCGTGTGTAATAGATTCATGGACAATTATGTGACACGTGGACATAAATGAATTCATGAGATATGTGGAAAGTCTAGAAGACAATACTTGACATAAATCGGAGAAGGTGCATAATAGTGGATGAAAGCATGAGATCAGAAGGAATTGCAGAAAGGAAGATGGAATCATTGCAATGCATGTGACTCATAAGTAAAGCGTATTGACACAGAAAAACCATCAGGAATAGTTTTATTGTCAAGATAAGATAATTGGTTGATTATTTCGTTGATATCAATTCAGTGAAGATGACAATCCTTGAAAACTTGAATTCAAGTAATGAAGGAATATTAACATGAATAGTTTTCATATACATCACTAGATTACAGTAACAGGAAGCACCACTGGACAAAGAGCACCGGAAGAGAGGAAATAAAGCATATACATGAAGCCCCACATTGATCCAAACGACATATTGTAAAATGAGACAGGGGGGGAGAAATCATCAGAGGAAGTTACCCTTAATGTCAAAGGAGAAGAGAAATATTAGAGGCATGAAGATAGAGAGAGATTATTCAAAGAAGGTAAAATGTCAGGGGGAGTCACTCTTTACTATTGATATAAAAATGGAAGAGGAAGATCATAAGAGAAACATTAGAAGCATGAAGATAGGGGGAGCAGCCCCATACAGAGTTACCCTTTTCCATTGATGTCAAAGGGGAAGAGAAATATTGGTAGCATTGGTCACAGGTGGAGTATGAGTGTTGTCATCAATGCCAAAGTGGGAGATTGTTGGATAGTTAGTTGTCATTGATGTCAACCATGGTCAACCCTAGAAGAAGCCCTGAAACAAGTTTAGAATCATCTAGAAGTGATGGGTGTATTTGAATAAGTCTCCAAAGTGGTCCCCTTATGGCATAGCTTTAAGCATGGCCCTCACAGGTAGATTCTTTGAACAAGTATACAAGAAGACCAGATATGTGGTCATGAAGCCTGAAGTTGTTTGAGGAAAAAGAGGATGATGGACTCTATTAATTCATTAAAAAATCTCATAGATGGATAGTCCTTGTCATTCTTTTTCCAATAGTATGTGGAACTCCATGTGGTTCCTCATGGTTGAAGAGATATTCCCTCTTGAAGATGGAATCACTGAAGTATGGTTGAGAATCCCTAAACAGTTGTAACAAGAAGTGACAAGTCGTCCCCATTAAAATTAATATTAAAATAAATATTAAGGATATTGTTGGTAAAGTTGGCCCCAATGGAATAATCATTAAAAATTAAATTGAATTTTATTTGGGTCAAGTCGACCCTAAAAAGAGGGTGTCAGATCTAGTATAAATAAGGCACCTAGGAGTTCATTTGTTACATTAACTCAAGTTTTTTTATCTGAGATAACCAAGGAGATCTGAGGTGAATTTAAGAAGGAAAATGAAGTGAAGAAGGGATAAATTCCAATGGAGGATGAAGTATTGTGATGATGTGCTCTAAGGTATGTTATTTAAAGGTCATCTTACCATTTTTGCTATAACTTTTGTTATAGAATGAGTCAGATAGAAAAACTTGGAGGATATTGATAAGACATATCAAGGTACCTATGATAAAAAATCAATCTTTTGGGTTTTTTTATTTTTGTAGATACACTCTGTGGAAGATATGGTCTTTTACTAGTCCTGAAACTAGTCTCAAACATGTGTTCTGAGAAAAATAATCATAAGTACTTCATAGAGGATCCAAATTCTATGAGACCAATTGCATTGGAAATAGTACAATCTATAATATGTTTTATGTGAGTTTCATAACCAAATAGAAAACATTCTTCGCATGACATGATCTACAAGTTATATCTTCAAAATAGGCTATAATTCAGCAAGGTCTTCCATTTTCTCTATAACTTCGTTTCACAGACAATTCAAGGAGTGAAACTTGGAGTAATTTCATAGAAGATATTGGATAATATTGGGTACAAGTTTCACAACTTTATTCATTACAATTACAGATTTATTCTTGTTGAAATTTAGGGTTTGTGACTAATCCAAAAAACTAGTCCCGCGAGACTGAGGTAAAGTTTGAAGAAGATGTTATTCTCTTATTTTTGAAGTTTAGGAAGGTCTGCAGGTCTATGATCATATACACCAGATTGATATAGGATTAAAGGTATGCTTTCTATGTTTTCTATTTTGATGTTTATGGTATATGATTAAGGCATATTTTGGATGGTTTGACACATGCTTAAGGCATGCTTTTGTCATATGGATTTAGGAGCATCTTGGATATTGGGCACATAGTTTGAGATGTAATTTGGTATATGCTTACATGTTTGAGGCGCATATTCATACATGGTTGATGGATGTTATGGTACATATCTTAGTACATGGTTGATGGATGTTATGGTACATATCTTAGTACATGGTTGATGGATGTTATGGTACATATCTTAGTACATGGTTGATGGATGTTATGGTACATTCTTTAGTACATGGTTGATGGATGTTATGGCACATGTTGAGGCATATCTTGCAACATGCTTGTTACATGGATGATTTGACACACATGTCTTAGCATATTATTTTATGCACATCTTGGTGATGGTCTTGGTGTATGATTTATGAGAGTGGATATGGTCCTATTGATGATGATGTATCAGTATCATTGATAGGGGCAGGGACGGGTTAGATGATGATAGTGACAGGTTAATTATCAAGGAGAGTGATTATCAATGACAGGTTGATTATCAGTGACAGTGTTAGCGACAGGTTGAGTCTACACTTGTATTTCAAATCAGAAGGAAGGGGCAAGGAAAGGGGGTTGTAGCCTCCTTCCAGTTAGACCCGGGGAATACAGGGAGTTGGAGCTTCCTTCAGGTTGGAGCCTATAAATCAGGGGGTTGTAGCCTCCTTCCAATTGGAGCTGGAGAATACAGGGAGTTGGAGCTTCCTTTGGGTTGGAGCCTATAAATTAGGGGGTCGGAGCCTCCTTCCATTTGGAGTTGGATAATTCATGGAGTTGTAGCTTCCTTTAGGTTGGAGCCTATAAATAGGAGGTTTGAGCCTCCTTCTAGTTGGTGTTGTAGAATTTGGAAGTTGGTGATTCATTTGAATGTAATATTTGATATATAATAAAGTGTTATATGGTTTTCTCCCATTTGGGTTTTTACGTAAAATACTGGTGTACCTTCTATCTGTGTATGATTTGATGCATTTTTTATGGTTATACACTTATGATATTTTAAATGCAATCATAACTAAATGGAATCATTGATAATTTAATGTTGCAATTGAAATTGGTAAAAAGTGTTCAATATGGATTCACCCACCTCTCAATATTGGTGAATATTCAAACAGTTCGATAATCATATCATCTACATAAAATGACAAGTCCCTTGAAGGGATGGAAGAAATATCAAGTTCTACATGCAACGTCTATTGTGATCTTTCACCCAGCACATAAGCATTATGAGTCGCAAAGGCTAGAGAATGTATTTGCAACACCCTCCATTGAACCCTTGGGCCATGAAGGACCTTCCTACTAGGACTTGGAGACAAAATAGTTAGTTGAGAACATGATATAGTGTCAGTATGTTCCCAAGGGGGGGGTTAGTTCCTCTACGACTTTTCTAGATAGTAAAATCATCTGCAGAAATTTTGTACCTTCTAAAGAAAAGGAGATTTACCTAAGTTTTTTGTTGCCTCTTTATGTTGATGTGTTTTCTAGAGTTATTTGTGGTCTTCTTTCTCTTTTTGCTACAAGTACAGAATATTTTTTGACTATGATGATAACAATTGTGTTTTCACTAGTAATTTTGACTAACTTGGTGCATGGATTGTCTCTCTAGGTCTTGAAATCGATTGGAATTGTGTGGTGGTTCATTTCCCCTTGCGGATCCTTCAATTGATTGTGATGAAATGATAATGCCTATCTTTCTTCTCCTCTTTTTAATAAGTCATGTGGCATGCACTGCTTATTTTTCCTCTTGTTCTCATTCACATTTTCTCTTAACATTTTTCAAACAAATTGATTCTCTCAAAAACGTCTTAGATGTCATTTCTAATGTGTTGTCTTTCTCTTGTTTATACTTGGTTGGAGATTATTTGACATATGTGATCTCAGCTTTAGAATTAAGTCACAAGTGTGAGTTCTCAATGCATCACACCACTGTAGATTGAATATCATTCTTAGAAATATGAAAAGGTAAGACATTTGTTGGTGCCTATGGATTTGTGTGGGATTTCACATAAAAATTATTCATATCAATGTCAAAAACAAATTAATTAATTATACTTATTGACAATATTCCACGTAATAAAAAGGGATTCAACAATCTCATGTATCACTCTTGTGTACCAATGTTGAAAATCCAAATTTGTATCTACTTGCATTAGCATGTCTTTATTATACTGACATGTGTTGAATTTGGGTGCTGGAAACATTTATGTGACCTCAATGTTGAAGGGTCTCTCCTCCAATGCTTCTCATAGGATCATAGCTTAGAGATGTAATACCCAACTATAGAAAAAATCCTTGTAGTACTATTGTTGTGCCTCCAAGCAATTTGTGAGAAACTCATTCTAAAGATAGAACACCTAGGACATCTTACTTCCATGTGCACACCTTTCAACTACATGGATGATACCCATGGAGCATAAATCCTTTCAACATTTACAAACTAATTGGCAAGCTAAAATTTGAGTGGCAAATATTACCTCAAGATCTTAGATGGTTGAAATCATAACACTACATGTACCTTTGTGTGTATACTTATGATAAATATCCTTTTTGATGAAATTACGAGCCATCATAACCTTTGTTTCATCCTCTCCCTATAATAGAAAACCTAAAACTCGATGTAATACATATAGATCAACAAGGTGTGGGCAGTGAAGCCACATGTAGCCTCCATGCAAGTGACTCAGTAAAAACCTAACATAACAAGAAATTGGTGTACTCCATCCAAAGTGGGGCACATTGAGCAAAGACACAATGCCATATTTATACAGTCTTTGTGCCCATACTTTTGGATCAATAGTCTAATTTCCATTGGATAATTCCTTTGTTTTAACATAAACAACAAACTAGAAGTTAGAAAATTGTGTGCATCCTGCAAATTAAAATTGGAAAAACCCACAATACAAACTTTCCCAAGAAATGGTTCAACAATGTTTTACCTTCTCATGGACCTCCACAATGGGCATGTTTGCTTCCTTATGGTCCTTCTACTTTCGATGGTCTTTGGGCTTTAATGAATCACCATTATACTAGCAGTTGCATACAATACTCCTTCACTTATTCAATTATGTTAAGTAAACTCTAAAAACATTTATACAATCCCCAACTCTTTCTTTCCTACTTATAGCGAACCCTAGCAATGAACTTGTCAAACACTCCACCCACAATTATTCATATCAGGATGCACCAATGTTTAATGTTCACCACAAAATTAAAATTTTGGTTATTGTTCACTTGCATTAGATGATATTTACCATCATATTCTTGGATTTCCTCCCACAATCTTCCCTTAAAATAATGTTGCATCATCGTCATCGTCTACTTCTTGTCAAGGTCACCCATCACATCAACAAGAGAATGTGGGCTTGCACCATTTTAAGATTTGGTCCCTCTATTCATCTTATTATCATAGCATAACTTCTACTTAACAACCGCCATCTTTAAAAAAAAATTAACTAATCTATACTTTCAACATGAAACTTAACTCAAACACATAAACCCTAACTACTTTACCACAATCAAAAACTCATCAACCACTAACTCACTACCACACTCTACTTCTACTATAGTATAAATGTGTCACTTATGCAGGCATTTATTGGGCTTCCAATGGGCCATAGTAGGGCTTCAGCCAACTGCCATTCACTATGCCATTCATTGGTTGTCCATCCAAATTTGTCAATTTTACTCCACTAACTTATGATATGTATGCAATGCAAAAATATCCCAACCATCTCATCCTAAGTGTTCCTGGATTCTTAAAAAGAATGCTATCATAAAGTAAAACTAATGATCCAAGTTCCATTACTTTTGAACGAAAATTTTGATCATGCCAAACCTTTTGTCTTTGTTTCTCTATTGTTAGATTAAGTATTGCAATAACATAGTGTTATTACAACTCCATCAGATCCTCTAAATGCCTCTACAAAGATTCATTTTTATCCATTTTTGTAGCTACTGCAATTCACGTGCTTGGAACAATGAATTTTGAGGGCATCACCACTTATTTTCCATAAACTAGTCGAAATGGAGTGTTCTTTGTTGACTACTTACAAGTATTTATATACACCCATAAAATTGTAGGAACATCCTCATCCCAATCATATCACTCCACATTATAAATATTTTTCAAGTCATGTTCCAAGATCTTATTAATAGATTCCACTATCACATTAGCTTGTGGATGGTATGGTGTACTCTTCTGGTGATGAATCGTGAATTGTTGGTTCAATGATATGATTTTGGTATTGATTAAGTGTGTACTCTAATCACTCATAAAACCCTTGGACAATCAAACCTCAATATGAAAATCTAAAAAATGAACCATGTAGTAATCTCTATAGTGTAATCTTTGATCGGTGCGGCTTTAACCCAACATGTTAATAACTTTGTCACGTTGTGATGTAGCATGCTCCAATACTCTACATAGGGGGGCTGATCAAACCAATAAAATATATAGCCCATTTCTCAAATGGTTCCAGAACCACAACAAGAAACAAATTAATCTCATCATATCTAGATGGTTTTCCCACACACTGACAAACATCACATCTCTTACGGTACTCAACGTTCAGATGCAATGAGGGCCACTATAATATTGTGTGTAGTAATTTCTCGGTTGTTGTTTTTCTTGCATTGTGTCCACCCACAACCCCTTTATGTGCTTCATATATAATTGCATCCCATTCATGTTCAAAGACACATCTACGTAGGATCCCATCTAGGCCAAGCTTGTACAACTATCCTGCAATAACTTGGGAGTCCTCCATACAAGTTACTAGTTATCAACATTATGGATATGTATTGTCTTCAAGTGCAATGCTATTCATCAAGAACTCTACAATATTCTTAAACTTATCTAGTACCACCTTGACCTAAAACAAGTGTTTGTTGGGAAAATCATCATCTACATTGTCTTTGCTTTCTCCTGATTCTAGCCTAAACAAGTGATGAAGTCCCACATTATGTTTCTCGGGCTTAACCACCACTTTAAAATCAAATTCTTGAAATATAAGAAACTATATATAAATTGTTCCCCTTGACATTCGCTTGTTGACTAAGAATTTTAGCATAGAATAATCAATGAAGAACTTGAATGCATTACCTAAAATATAATGTCTAAACGTTTGTAGCACATACACCATTGCAAGGCCCTCTCTTTATGTAGTTATATAGTTTCATTTTACATCAAGCCATTTTCAACCAGAAAAAGAAATAGGATGATCAATATTACCTTCTACCAGTTGTGCAAGCACTAAGACAAGTGCCATTGTTGAAGCACCAATGTGCACATGAAACAATTTTGTCCAATTGAAAAATACAAGTATCAGTGCAAAGACTAGCTTCTCCTTCAACAAATCATTTTCTACAAAGATTTTTTTTCTATAGCTTCATTTAATGAAGAAGAGAGAGAAGCATCTTTATCTATGTGATGGGTGCAACCAAATTCCACTATCCCTTCACTCTAAGTAGTATGAGCATGCAAGGCCTAAGAAGAAGTAACAAAAAACCTATCGTTATCTACCTTAGATTTTGAAGTTATGTTTTGTAGGTTGGTTGATCTTTCAATTGGCACATATCCTTCAAGTTTCTTTACTTTCTCCTCTGGGTCCTTGGTCTTCTACCAACAAACCTTCTCCATATGTACCAATTTCCCACAATAGAAACAAGTCTTCTTATTTCTACCTTTCTTGGTTGAATTACAAGTACCATGTTTCTTCTCATCAATTTGGTCAACATAGTCACATGCTTTCTCCTGACGACATATTTTACCATAATTATGTCGACCTTTTCACTTCGAAAAATAGGCTTGCTACTTGACCTCAAGTTTCCCTTCATCAAGAAATTTTCCATGTGCCCTAATCAGTAAACCACAGAAAGAGACAAATATATAATCCTCACCATCATATTTTCTAGAGGTCCAACTGGCATAGAATTTTGAGCATAACACATCACACATGTGTTCATATTCAACAGGATCAATGCTATGAGATGGCCATATTTCTTCAAAAAATATTTTCCATATTCACCCAATTTCAATTGAATTTCCTTCACACAAACAAGATAGTCTTCAATTCTTTCAAAAGATACAATATCCAAAGAGATCAACTCTTTCTCAATCTGTATAACCTGACTTTCATTGGTTTGATCAGATAGAGTCTTTAACTTCGTCTAGATGGAATTTGAGAAATAAATATTGCTTGTATCAAAGTGAATCTTCCTAGAGATGTAGGTCATTATGACTCTTACAAGATCATCCTTCTTCCCATTAATGACAAACTTATGGTGGCCATTCTTTTGATCTGGAACCATAGTTTTTGTAAACTACCACAACACTTCATTGTTCAATAATATTTCCATATCTTGTGCCCAATTTCTATAACTGTGTCCATTTAGAACTAGAGGCTTTGGTTTGAAATTCATAATGTTAATCTATTGATCTAATCTTAGATTTAGTCTACAAATAAAAAACTTGATTCAATCTACCAGATAAATACAATTCATGAGGAGAACGTACAAAATAGCCTCCACAATACTTGTAGAAAATAAGCCAGATATCAAACCATTAGCTCTAGTACCATGTTGGAGAATCAAAGGATTAGGAGCTCATAGAGCTAGTGTTCTAATAGAGAGGCGGTGTCTAAATGATCCAAAAAATCCTTAGATGTTAATTATTCTTTAATACACATACACATCTACTTGATCTTCGAAATAATAATGATTGTTTGACTATTTTCAATATAGATGTGAATTAACTTATCTATCCAAATTCACTTTAATAAACAACTTGCAAATAACCGATCGAAATAGAACAACAATATCAAAATCACATACACAAGTTTGTTAACAGAGTTCACCCAATTTGGGCTACGTCTCTGAGTCCGCTTCCAATAGAGACATCTTTATTAATGCTCAAATGCTTGTGTTTTACAATGACCTCTTTACACGTTGCTCAAACTCAGAAACAAAGTGCACCATTGAATTCCTTGTGAAATTTTGAGAAAAATGAGAATAAAATTCATATGTTTCCGTCAAAGAACCTATTGGCATGCATTATGGTGCAATCCCAAGTCTTGATACCTCCTCAACATGAACTTTGAGACTATCCGTACTCTGCAAAATTTGTCCCTTGCCTCACTTTTTGCACCCATTAAATAGGGCGTAGGCCCTAACCTCCATTCGAGCTTCAAGCTAACCCACAGCATCAACTTAAATACAATTTATTTGGAATCTCGTAATGTGTAGTGCCTATGGCACAATGGCTAAAATGTTGTCATTCTATATGGTAGTTCGAGGGTTCGATCCTTATTGACCATCGATTGTTGCATTTTTTTGCTATAATCCATATCATATAAATAGTATGTTGGTTTCCGTATATTTTTAATGCCCCCGTGAGATATGGGTTATGGTTACATTGTATTCGAATAAAACCATGGGTCTAGGGCTTATCCCTTGGCCCTTTTTCCGCATGTTTAAACACTTCAACAAACTTAAATATAAGTCATTGCATGTATGGTTAAGAAACAAATGTGTGGCATAATGGCAATGGATGCTTGTGTAAGCTTATAGGAGGTCATGGATTCGACCCACGTTGAATCCTATAATTTTGATAATCATTAACCATAATAGGCCAATGAGGGAATGCCATGTGGAAATCTCTCATTGGTCCACCTATACCAACCAACTGTATCACCAAGCCACGTGTCAAACTACAATTGGTCCACCTGTTCCATACGGATTTCCAAA
>ML794916.1:333479-347477 GCA_009831015.1 Picea engelmannii | reverse complement strand
AAAAAAGTACCCCAAACATACTTCAAAAGGATTTCTCTGAGTATAAGAATGCATGGCATGATTATAAGCATGTTGTACATAGGGAAATTGTTCATCCCATATTTTAGGATGCTTGTTGTAGTATCCTCTAAGTTGATGTACCACTATTGTATTTACCACCTCTATTTGTCCATTTGTCTGTGGATGAAAAGTTGTGCTCTTCTTTAATTTAGTGTCCATTAGCTCCCATAAATGAGACCAAACCTTTCCCAAAAAGTGAGATTCTCGATCTGATATAATAGATGTAGGCAATCTAAAATGAACCCATACATTAGTAAAGAACATATGTGTTGTATGTTCAGTTATGACCTCTTTCTTGCATGGCATTAAAATACATGTCTTATTGAATCTATCCACGACAACATACTAACAATCATGACATGTCCTAGACATCAGAAAACCCCCTACAAAATCCATAGAAATGTTTTCACATGGTTGAGAAGGTACTAGAAGTGGTGTATATAATCCCAACTTTATATTGCTAGGCTGACTTGTGGCACACATAACACACCCTTTTACATGCTTGGAAATTGTCTCATTCATTCGAGGTCAATAACAATATCTATATCATTGTGATATTGTCTTACCAACCCAAAAATTACCAGAAATGAGAGATGTATGAGCTTCTCTAATTACGTTTAATCTTTCATCTATGGGTATTCAAAGTTTTCCAAGATGATATGAAAAATTTTCATGCATATGACAATCTAGTTGTTGATTGCCATGAATTAAATCCATATACATATCTTTAAAATCATCATCCCTTGTATATTATTCAACATAACTTTCATGAACTAAGGGATTATACCTTAATATTGTAGATGCATTGATCACTGGTCTTGAAAAGATATTTGCAACCTTGTTATGAATACCTTTCTTATACTTGATTACCAAATGAAATTGTTGTAAGAAACCCATCCACCTTAAATGTCGTGACTGTTGTAGCTTGGTATGTGACTACAAATAGTATAATGGTTGATGATTTGGATGAATTATGGTCTCCTTCCCCATTAAGTAACACTTCCATTTCTTCACATTGTATATCAATGCATACAATTCTTTATCATATGTTGGATAGTTGATTACTGCTTGAGTAAAAGTCTTATAATGATAACATATAGGTTTACCTTGTTGCATCAATACTTCTCCCATGGCATATCTTCTTACATCGGTTTGAATCTCAAATGGTTGTTGTAGATCTAGCAGAGATAAAACGAGTGTGGTGCTTATCTTTTCCTTCAATGCCTTGAAGGATTTTTATTACTTGCCTCCCCATTGAAAGGCATGTTTCACACTTGTTAAGGCATGCATAGGAGTTGCTATGAAAAAAAAGTTACCAATGAATTTCCTCCAGTATTGTACTGCTCCTAAGAAGCTTTTGACTTCTGTGGAAGTCATTGGCTTGGGCCATTTCACAATAACTTTTACTTTTGCAGGATCTATCTTTAGTTGACCATTCCCTACAATGTAACCCAAATATACTATATAAGTTTTTCCAAACTCACATTTAGATAACTTAACATACAACTTCTCCTTCTCTAAGAGTTCAAATATTGTTTTGACATGCATTATATGATCTTCCCATCTTCGACTGGAGATTAAAATATCATACTAGTAGACAATGATGAATTCATCTATGTAAAGCATGAACACATCATGCATTACCCTCATAAATGTAGCAGGTGTATTACATAATCCAAATGGCATAACTAACCATTCAAACAAGCCCTGCTTTGTCTTGAAAGTAGTTTCCATATATCACTTTCTGCCATTCTGATCTGATGGTAACCACTTCTCAAGTCTAGCTTAGTGAAGTAAACAACATTCTTTAACGGATCCAATAAATCATCAATTCTGGGAAGAGGATAATGGTTCTTTATCGTAATCTTTTTCAACACTCGAAAGTCAATACACATCCTCCACGTGCCATATTTCTTTGGAACTAAAACAATAGGAGATCCATGCGGAGAGTAACTTGGCCTTATGATTCCTTTATCAAGCAATTCTTGAACTTGCTTATTTATCTCTGCATTATCTAGTATTGATAATCTATACATACCAATGTTAGGAAGAGGAGCATCCTACTGCAAATAGATTTCATGTTCAACCTCCCTCTTAGGAGGAAGGCCTGTAGGTTCCTGAAATAACTCATCATAATTAGATATGATTTTTACCAACTCTTGTTTATGATCTGGATCACAACATGATAACGCATCGGATATATATATATTTCTTTTTGTTTCACTATCATGAGAACAAAATATTTACTTGCATTCATGAGTCTCTTCATTTTCCCTATGCTCACTATAGAAACATTAGTTTTGATATGATGAGCTCTGACAATGAATTCAATCCCATCCTTGAAAATGTGGTATTTATTCTCTTCACAGTAAAATATAACTTTCATGTCAAATAGATATGGACTACCCAAGAAAATGCCACAAATATCAAGAGGTACAACATCTAACTCAACCTCATCAAATAACTTGGATGTAATTACAAATATGACCTTACACTTCTTTGTCACCTGCAACTTAGCATCTTCACACACCCAACCTAATGGGTATGTTTTTTTATGAGGTGTCATCTTCAAACCCAAATTCTTAACAATTTCTTCATATATTAAGTTAACTTGATATCCACTTCAAATCTCGCTTCTTTTCTTTTGATCAATAACACTTTCCAACTTCACATATTGAAATGAAGAATTAGTAATAGATATACCTTTGCTTCCTATTGTCGTGATCTTAGATTCATCTCCTAAATCTGATCCGAGATCCTGTCAAGTTGATGAGTAGTCTTCTACTTCCCTTTATCATGTAACTTCTTTGGTTGTAATTCTAAATGCAGGTTCCAACACTGTGCTTCCTCATGCCCCTTTCTCTTACAATGGGAACATGTAGGTATTTCTTCAACTTTCTTTATAGTAGCTGACTTTTTACTCTTCCATTTTCCTTTTGATTTCTTTTCGAACTTGTGTGGATTCCTATCTTCATTCGCATGCTTCCCCTTACTAGCCTCCAGATGAGTATCTTATATTGATACTTCATCAATGTTAGTAGGGTTAAATATCAAGATAGTGTATCGAAGATATGAATTCATGCCACCAATATACTTTAGAAGAGTTTCCCCAGCATATATTGGAATTCCTAAAGCTAATTATTTCTTTTTAAATTCCAACATATATACTTGGATATTTTTCCCCTTTCCTTGTCTGAGATGTTTCCATTCCATAATTGTTGTTTTCACATAAGTTGATGTATAAAAAAATTGTATAATTGCAGCAGTAAATTCATCCCAAGAAGTAATTATTGTACCCTGTTGAACAAGCTCAACTTGTGTCTTACTCTCCCACCATATCAAGGTTGTAGCACCCAGACATATAGTATCCAATTGTAATTTTGTAGTGTCATCTACAATCCTTTGCACCCTGTAATATACCTCTATCTGCTTGATTCAATTGTCCAACTTCTCTACATTCAAACTTAACATCCAATTTTAATAAAGTCAAATTATGAGCATGAGAAGTCTTCTTAGTGGACTTATTTTTATATGAAGAATGTTCACCTGCGGGTGATGAATATGGTGAGGGTGGTTTGGAAGTTACACCACCATCACCTCCTCCTTCATATTTAACTACGTCAAATTTATCCGATGTATCTTCTTCCTTGGCCTTCTTTCGACCCTTATACATTTATTCTACCATGGCTTTCATTAAATTAAAAGCCTCGAAGAAATCATCTTCAAAGTCATAAGGACCTAACTTTATTGGCGAAGTCATATCTCTTCTTCGAGTAAAGCTTATTGACCCAATCTTTCGATTATAACTTACAAGTTTTCCTTCTCCCCGCTTGGATTTGGACCTTGTAAGCATTCACTTGCAACCACTTGTCAAAACCTTTTCTCTAATACCAACTTGAACCGAAAGATACCTAGATGTTGATTATTCTTTAATACACATAGACATATACTTGATCTTCGAAATAATAATGATTGTTTTATTGTTTGCAATATAATGTGAATTAACTTATCTTTCCAAATTCACTTTAATGATAAACAACTTCCAAATAACTAAGCAAAATAGAACAACAATGTTAAAATCATATACACAAGTTTGTTAATGGAGTTCACCCAATTTGGGCTATGTCTCTGGGTCTGCTTCCAATATATACCTCTTTATTAATGCTCAAATTCTTGTGTTTTACAATTACCTATTTACACGTTGCTCAAACTCAGAAAAAAGAGTGCACCATCGAATTCTTTGTGAAATTTCAAGAAAAAGGAGTATAAACTTCATATGTTTCCATCAAAGAACCTCTTGGCACACATTATGGTGCAATCCCAAGTCTTGATACCTTCTTAGCATGAACTTTGAGACTATCCATACTCAACAAAATGTGTCCCTTGGCTCGGTCAACGCACCCATTAAATAGGGCGCAGGCCCTAACCTCCATACGAGCTTCAAGCTAACCTGCAGCATCAACTTAAATATAATGTGTTTGGCATCCCATAATGTGTGGTGCCTATGGCGCAACGGTTATAATGTTGGCATACTATATGGTAGGTTCAGGGTTCAATCCCCACCGACCACTAGTTTTTGTGTTGTTTTATTATAATCAATATCATATAAATAGTATGTTGGTTGGAAAATAGTTTTAATGCCCTTGCGGGATATGGGTTATGGTTACATTGTATTCAAAAAAAACCATGGGTTAAGGACTTATCTCTCGACCCTTTTTACCCATGTTTAAACACTTCAACAAACTTAAATATAAGTGACCGCATGTATGGTTAAGAAACAAATGTGTGGCGTAATGGAAATGGATGCTTGTCTAAGGTTATATGAGGTCATAGGTTTGACCCTCGTCGACTCTTATACTTTTGATAATCATTAACCATAATAGGCCAATGAGGGACTGCCACGCGACTATCTCTCATTGGTCCACCTATACCAACCAAGTGTACGACCAAGCCACTTGTCAAATTGCAATTGGTCCACATGTGCCATACGGATTTCCAAATCACCTGCTCGGTCAGAGGTACAGTGTGCCACATGTGTTACGAGGAAAATCTCTTTATGGCTAGGGTAAACCACAACAGACGAAAATGACTACAGAAATAAACTCTCTTCTCAAGTATGCTATGTAAACAAATATGCTAGCAAGACAAGATAAAAGGCCTACCTCGTCCAGACGTTCGATGAAGTCCACTATTGAGCACTTGACCCAAAGTAATATACCTGCAACTAGTCCTCAACAACCAAGCAAAGCAAGCATATGGTGATAATAAATTATTTTAGCACATTCAATAGCATAATCCATTAATAAACATCACAAATACACCCATGGAATAATAATTCAAATATTTGTGAGATATCAATTGGACAGGAAAAGAGTATTTCTATTAATATATGATCAGCAGAAGTGAAAATGTTACAGACTTCCATGTCAGCATGGTTCGGAACCGAGAAACTAAGTTCCTTCCAATTGGGCCTCCACCACTTCAATACTCCACCAAAGGCAAGCTCATAAAAGAGAAACAATGAGGTTCTCAATCAATAAAGGAAGAGCTTGAGGTTTGAACACTATGTTCAGAATTAAAGGACAAAGGGATGCAGACTCAATATGAAGTAAATAATTTCTCCAGAGTAACTTTGCTCTCAAAGTTGATTTCTTTCTCCTCTTTTCCATAGCTTAGAATTGGCCCATTTATATCCTTCAAATGGAATTGAAGGGATGAGTCGGAACGTTTCTAGTATATGGAAGGCCAAGGATCATAGATCTCTTGTCGTGGCATGGAAACCCAACATTAATTTTCACTTTTTGGCACAAATCTCGATGTACGCGGGTTGTAGTGGTGCAGCCTGTGCATACACATGTTGTATAGTAGGAAAGATGCGTACATGTGGTAAAATATGTATTTTTAGCTATGGGATTTACAAATAGGATGGTAAGTCTGCATAGGGAAATGAAAAAAGGCCTTATGTGCAAGATTGCATAGGGTGAGGAAAATCTTGCTATAACAGATGCCCCCTAATGTGTGAGGTCAGAGGAGTATTTGTGATGGCCTAAATACATTATAAATAACCCAAAAGTGGAGTGATGGGAACCAACTAGAAGAACTAGTTGCTCATTACATTCTACACTGACTTTCCATACATGGCTTCCAATAGAATTACACTGCATATCCATGTGAAAATATACCAAACAACTATTTGTGGCCATGAATAGGAAAATACAAATGTTGTTACATGCCAAGAGTTGTCATAGTCATGAATAAGGCCCAGTAGAACAAGTCTCAAAACCAATCTGAAGATATTTGTATTCAATGGAGTACAATCTAATCTCCCATGATCACTGAAGTCATATAGGTACTGGTCCAATGAAAAGGAAGCAACAGCTCAGGAAAGTTGTGGCCACATACTAATGTCTTCAAGTCTTCTACATAATCTTCCAAGGATGCAAATCTACATCATGTGAATAAAGGAGTTGATGTCGAACACAATGATACATCGTTTGATTACTAGTCATTAAGCTATATCGTTAACAAACGCGAGACAGCCTACCGATAATGAAAGTAGGTATCAAGGTACCGAGTACATTCTTACAAGTGTGAATACAGGAGTCGGTGTCGAACACTTTAAGAATCCATCGATCAAGATACATTGATGTATTCCCAACTGTTGATGGTGAGAGAACCTGCCAATAATGACTGCAAGCCTCAAGGTACTCATAAGACTCTAGGTCTCGTTTCCAGAATAGATGAGATGAAGTCGATGGAAGGAGACCCGCTAAAAGGAGAGAATTAAGGCATCTCTTATCAGTCAGCATGAGGTACAAAGAAGGAGCTTCATGATTTGTAGGAAATCGGACGAAGAACATGTTCACGAACCAACGACCCTGTGCATCTTTCGTGTGTGCCAAATGCAAGTGGTACACGAAAAAGACCCTCTGAATAGTAGCCAATGAGGAAAACTACTAACAAAGGCAAGGAAACAACCAATAAGGCTAATGGAATCCAAGACACTGCATGAATCCCAATGTGTGAATAGATGTATTGTTGTCGAACACAAGGGAAACCACCCAGTCAACGACCAATGATGAAATGTCGACTATTGGGTTCAAGGTTACATACCAATGATGAAAGTAGGACCAAGTTGCATGATAGGACTACAGTATCATGTGACTCTCAGACAAACTGAGGGTATGGCCAACATGAAAAGTCAAGAGTTCTGAGAAGTGGCTGACACAAGTTGATAGACTTCCTTTGAACAAGAGCATCAGACATATGGAAGACTCCAGCATCATAGACTAAATGATGAAACCATAAGATGCATGAGGCATCAATGAAACTCGCTATAGGGACTGGAAGAATAACTAGTAGGTAGAGAAAAATCTGTAACGAGATCAGGTTCCTAAGGCCATGATAATCCCAAAATTATGATGATGAATGGACTCAATAACTTTATGCTTTGTTCAAAGGTGTCATGATTGCTGCCAATACAAGATAATACTCCCTTCCCACCCATCTTTTTTTTTTTTTTCATAGACAAATGAATGTTATGATACAGAGGAGGAAACGAGTGTCACAAGTAAGAAAAACTAGTTCCAGCAATGGAACATACCTATGCTCAATGCAAGGAGATGCATGCAAGAGATGGACACTCGGGGGAATGTTCCCTCCTAGGTATAGGGTGTCAAATTGCGAAGGATATAAACGAGGCTTTGCTTGGTTGAGGATGCAAAAACTGTTGAGGCAAACAGTTTATAATGAAAAGCGAGAACCGGCTATAGGCTCAATACTGCAAGCAAGGGCATGAGATGTAATCACAACTTAACGCCAAAAAATGTCATTTTTCATGACATTTAGTCTACTTGGTGTGAAAAAAGGGATAAACTTGTGCCAAATAGATGTCCTTTCTAATCCAATTTATGAGTGTGAAAGAGAAAAATTCACTCGGCAATATTTTCACTTTTTGAAAAACGAGTCGAAAAAGAGATTAATTAAGACTCACAACCTTTCAATTCCAATGTAATGAGTGTGAAAGGGACAACTCACTAGGCAATCTTTTCATTTTTTAGACAAGTCAGAAAAGAGCTTAACTTAGACTCGTTTGGGAGCTTTTAGGCGGCAAGTCATGGGGGAGGCTAAGGCTCTCGTGTTGGACTTCTATCGAATGCATGTATCTTACGAATAGCCGACATAAGCTTGGGGAAACCCAAAGCTCTCCAAGTCAAGGAGGATAAAGCACTAGCAGAGGATATTGTCGTCATGGTATATCGGATAATGTATCTTACAGGAAAAGAGATAGGAGGGGGCATTGGATACCCCACAAGACCATCCCAATCGAAGGGGATCTCCTCAAGACTTGGAGGGAGAGTAAAACTCTCTCTTGTTCATAAGGTGTAGGATCAGGAATGCTGACGATATGGTTGAAGGATTCATAACCCTTCACAAGGAGAGTAGGATTGACCGGAGATTTCACTGATATGACCACTTCTTCAATTCTAGGTTATAGAGGATGTGTGATAATAGGGATAGGGGGCACAACACCCTTGGCAATGGGGGTGTGGTCAGGAGAGGATTGCAGTGGCATTACTGTCATGTCAATCAAAGGAGAAACAGGGTATGGGGATATCACAGATGCCTCAGAATCAGAAGGGCCCTTAGGTGAGCCCCATGTTTCTGGTATCCCAACAGTAGTTGGACACAAACAGGTAAGGTGATCTCCTTCGCAAGTCCTACAAAGGAATTTATCCTTACGTCTGAGACGTCTGGGCTTCTCGATGCCCCCAGCGTCGTTCACAATGGCTAGTGACATGCTCTCAACATGAATGGCATAGGCAAGAGAGTCATCTCCTACATGATGTACAGAGGTTGGAGACCTGACATTGATATGACTCGTGGAGACTATAGTGGTGCCCCCAACATGACTAGCAGCGGCTAGGTGTGGATTATTAACATGACTTGCAAAGGTCATCGACCTGTATCCAACATGACTGGCAGAGGTTGGTGATGGAGTTCCAGTATTACTGGCAGTAACTGGGCTAGCATTGGGTTGTGGCATTTGAGACCAAGGTCCAAGGAAAGATTGGATTTGAAACATTGCAGGCCAGGAAGGGTCTTGGTTTACCCCTTGTCCCTGTCCAGAAAGGTAGTATCCTCTGCCTAACTGGTCCAAAGAGGTGTGCATGGGCATCATCATTGAAGTCTGCGAAGAGACGAAAGTATGATAAGGCCTATTCAAGTGAGGATATATGTTTCCCCCTTGCGAAGGGGTTCCATAAAGAGGGTAGCTTGAATCGTAAAATTGTTTCTCCCCATATGAAAGACCCGGGGATATGTGTGGACGTGCCATGGGTAAAGTGTTCAAAGGAGAAAGTATGGTGGATGAAGGATACACGGATGGGGTGTAATAAGTAGAATAAGCACCCATTTGAGTATTGGCTCCTGACAGAGCATAGCTAGGACTGGATCTATAAGAGGGGAGGTTCCAACCTCCCATAGTGGGAGTTGGTTGAGGGACATGACTCATATCAAATGAAGATGTAGGCATCGGGGCCATGGCGCCCCCAGATCCAATGCTAGTACTCATATAAGTGAACCAGCGAGAGGGTTGTAAAGGTGAAGGCATATCAACAGGAAAATGACTAGAGACCCAAGACACATATTGAGCATCATAGCTCTACATACCATTATGAAACACGGATGGATTTCCCACCATGAAATGAGTGAACATTGCAGGGGGGGGGAAGGGAGACAAAGGGACTCCACTATCCATGATAATGAAAACTCAGTAAAAAACTCCTGAAGCCAACTAGAAATCAAAGAGAAATCCAAAATTCAAACAGCCAATATGCACGTAAACGGGGTAAAGTGGTTGAAAGTGGCCTCCCTCCCTAATGAAGGTATGTCTCGCCCAAGAGGGGCCTGAGACTCCCTACTAAATATCAGAGGTAACATAATCAATTATAAGGGCCCTCATGGGCTTAGAAACTAGTTGGTCAGATCCCCCCGGAGAGGTAATCCTCCATAAAGGTTGTGTGTTGTCCAACCCTTATCTGACCCAGGGTACCTGCAGAATAACCCCTTCAAGTAACCTATGTGGCACCTAAGTCAAGAAACTAATAAACCATTGTATAACCGATGAATAGGCGAGCAGTCGTAAGTCAGGTCCACCGTATGGGTAGGGTAGCAAAGCCCGAAACCTTGAAAGTATCGCCTCTCACGAAGGTAAAGGCACTAGCAAGATCCCCAGATAAGAATAGATCCCTAGAAATATCTCTGATGCTAAGAAGGTATTGGGGGGATATCCCTTCAACCAACCTCGCGCGACCTCGTGATTAACTCCGGTGTGATCGAAGCCCCCTGATATTACCAATTATACAATGGATTTCTCCACTCCCTTTCTCAGACATATATGTTGATTTAATTGCCTTGGAGAAGTTTACTCACAAAATGCACAACAGACAGAAATGACTACAAAAATCAATTATCTTCTCAAGTATGATATGTAAACAAATATGCTAGCAAGACAAGATAAAAGTTCTACCTCGTCCAGACGTTCGGTGAAGTCCACTGTTGATCACTTGACCCAAAGAAATATACCTGCAACTAGTCCTCAACAACTAAGCAAAGCAAGCACATGGTGATAATAGATAATGTTAGCGCATTCAATAGCATAATCCATTAATAAACATGACAAATACGCCCATGGAATAATAATTCAAATATTTGCAAGATATCAATTGGACAGGAAAAGAGTATTTCTATTAATATATGATCAGCAGAAGTGAAAATGTTACAGACTTCCGTGTCGGCACAGTTTGGAACTGAGAAACTAAGTTCCTCCCTGCTGGGCCTCCACCACTTCAATCCTCCACCAAAGGCAAGCTCATAAAATAGAAGCAATGAGGTTCTCAATCAATAAGGGAAGATCTTGGGGGTTTAAGATTATGTTCAGACTTAAAGGACAAAGGGATGTAGACTCAATATGAAGTAAATAATTTCTCCAAAATAATTTTTCTCTCAAAGTTGAATTATTTCTCCTCTTTTCCATAGCTCGGAATTGTCCCATTTATAGCCTTTAAATGGAACTGAAGGGTCAAGTCGGAACGTTTCTAGTATATGGAAGGCCAAGGATCATAGATCTCCTATCGTGACATGGAAACCCGACATTAATTTTCATTTTTTGGCACAAATCACGATGTACACCGGTTGTAGTAGTGAAGCCTACGTATATGCATGTTGTATAGTAGGAAAGATGCGTACATGTGGAAAAATATGTATTTTTAGCTCTAGGATTTACAAAAAGGGATGATAAGTCTGCATAGGGAAATGGAAAAAGGCCTTGTGCAAGATTGCATAGGGTGAGGAAAATCTTGCTATAACAACATAGCACCTTGGGTTGTTGCCACGTCAGAAATGTATGGATGTACAGTCATGCCACATCACCTTTGACCCTTTTTTACTTTGACTTTTCCATGGTTTGACTTGAACTGTGACCAACCATAACTTGTGCATACAAACTTTGTTTGAGGCGATTTTTGCACCATTGGAAATTTATCACTGAGCTCTACACAATGATGTAGTTTTAGAGAGAATTAGATATGATCAAATGTTGAGTATTTGTGAATCCTTATAGACCTCTGTGAGCATTTTGGATCTTCCTAGACCTTTGTGAGTGTTGTTGGTTGTGGAACCTAATTATCTTCCTGATCCAGAGGTCTTTGTTATTAGCCATGTTTATACTCCATGAAGACTTTACACCCCAGAATAATGCACACACCTCCACATGGGGGAGTGCAGGGGGGGTTACCCCCCCCTGCGGGGTATGGGGGTGTTCAAGGTCGAAGCCCCCGAAGGAAAAATTGCCTTGTAAATGTATATTGTAATTTCATAATGAGATTTGAATCCCCAATAATTTGAATGTCAGGAATGTGGAGTTTTAACAACAAGAAAAGCGTGGTCTACACTCCCAACAGCTCCGCCCTGTTGTTTGTTCCAGCTCCTGTGTTGAACGTCCACTTGAGCAGAGAATTAGAATTTAAACTAATAACACCACCTACACCATTGTTTGATCCATTCCCTATAGTTGAGCATCAAACCACCCCACTAATTGGTGAATCCGGGGTGGTCTTTTAACCCTGTATCAAGAGTTTGTTTTTTGTGGAATTACACTAGCAATAAAATAAGAAACAGATTTGATAGCCACCACTTGCGGGAGAGTCGACCCATTGTTGAAAAGGAGGTTGTTTATTTCTAGCCATAAGAACCAGTAGACAATAGTTGGAAGGGTGATCAGATTTGGATTCTTTTCGACCAAAGACGAAAGGCATTCATCAATTATGTTCCCCCTCCCAAGATAGCTTGAACTTAAGAAACCCCTCGATAATAAACCAAACTTGATGAGTGAAAGGGCATGAAATAAACAAATGGTTTAGTGACTCTGGATTCCTTTTACACGGGATACAAAAGCTCGGGCATTCCCACCCTTTAGCAAGCATCAAATCCCATGTGAGGATCTTGTATCACAAGAGAAGCCAAAAAAAGAGTTTTAATTTTAGTGCCAATTTCCATTTCCACAATTTATAGCACCACCCACTTATATTGTGTGACCACATGCTCTCCAAAAGAGCCTTGTATAGATTTCTTGCAGAGGGGGTACCAGACCCATCTCCACTCGACCAACTTAACTCATCCTTGATTGCATTTAATTGAATACCCGTGCCCGAGAGCGCACTTATGTATGCCTCCCATTCTAATGCAAGATCATCGATGAAGCCAAGCTTTGTGGCATCAATCCAGTAAGTGCTTAGGGGAGCTGACATAATAGTGTTTCGAACTTGGTAAAGAAAAGTAATCCCCTGAAATTTTAAAGCCGCCAGAAGATATTTTGAAAGAAAAGAGTTCAAACCCATTCCCATAATATGATCCCTGCCAGCGTGGATAGTCTCTCCATTTCTAGTTTTCCATCACAGCCAATGATCTAAAAGTGGAAGAGCTTTTAAAATATTTCTCCAAACTGGTGAGAACTCTCCATGATTTCTATTGTCCAATATAAACCACGTTGACATGGAAAGATAAGGTAAATACTTGTCTTTTAGAACTTTATGCCATATTCCTGCTTTGGTCAATCCTCTCCATAAAGTTTTGACCTCTAAGGCCTTATTTCAGAAGGCCATATTTTGCACCCCCCAACCTCCAGCCTTCTTTGGCCTAGCAATAGTATCCCAATTACAGAGATGTAATTGTTTCCTCTCACTACAAACCGACAATAAAAAGGAGAAGATAAGTTGACGAAGTTTTACCAGAACTGAGTTGGGAAAAGCATCCATAGACATTCAATACATCAATTGACTCGCCAAAACTGCCTTTATCAGAACTAAACGGCCACCAAGAGAAAGCCAGCGATTACACCAGTGGTCAATTCTTTTCTCAAATTTTTTTATAATCCAACGCCATTCGTCAGCTTTGTAACAATTTGGCTAAAGGAAATAGCCCAGGTAGTTAAAGCCATTCTCTATGGGGACAAAGCTAAATGGAAAAATCTCTTTAAAAGGCACCATCCCTGACTCTTCCATCTCCGCCACATGGAATGTGGATTAAGGTTGGTTGTCATTGATATCAACCCTTGAAGAAAGCCCCGCGGCAAAAAGGTTTGGGTAATGGACCCAAGATTGTTTGATGTAAAGATGACTCGTTATTTTCTTGTCATGGTTGATAAGAAGTAAATATGGATGAAGTCCAAAGTGGTCCTCTTATGGTGAAATCCCTCACGGGAAGACGCTTTGCGGAGTAAGAAAACCCATGCTTAATTATGGAATAGTGAGATTAAGGACAATGAATTTATTAGTTAAACTATCCTAGATGGATAGTGCTTTTCATGCCATTTCTGGTGGTATGTAGAACGTCACATAACTCCTCATTGTTAGAGAGTTATGACCATGTGAAGTTGGA
>ML794916.1:276497-304098 GCA_009831015.1 Picea engelmannii | reverse complement strand
CCCCCCCCCCCCACCCAGGTTCAAATCCTTGGAGTGGCATGTTGTTCCCTTTAATGGGTATATAATATGTTCTTGTTATTGAGCTCCCAATACTCTGAAAATGCTCGGCTACCCCATGTTCTCTCACGGATTCCGGGGAGGTTTTCTGTGGACGTAGCGAGCATCGATATCTGGTGTCGTGAACCACGTGTAATGTGTGTGTGTGTGTGTCATGGCATGAGGGTTTTCATAATACTCTTTTGAGTAGATGGCCAAGTGGAGGCCTAAGTGCATAGGGAGGTATCCATCATGGATGGTTATTTACCCTTAGTTGACTATTCATATGATATGGTGTCAAAGGAGGATATTATTTCCACATCTCAGTTTCTTGACACCTATGCGGATGGGATATCTCCCGAGGTTTTTTCCACCATGGGGGATGGGGCCTTTATTCCAATTTGGGAGTTTTGTCAGGCTCCGAGCACTCCTATATCGAGATCTGTGGAAGTTGTATTGGATCGTCCGGTGTCTGTATAGGTCATAAATCATAAGTGTAGGGAAGCCTTATTATGTGAGGGGTCTATTGAAATTGGAGACAATTCAAATATCCCTATTTTTCTTTCATAAGATCCTCCCAATCATGTGATACCTCGGTTAGATCAGAGGCCTAGGGAAGAGATGGTGTGGGGTTTCATTGGCACGAATGTTTCTATAGATGAACTTTGAGGTGGTTGGAGGGTGTCTGATCCTTTGTCTCCATGTAAACGTAAATGGGTGGTGAAGTCATGGAGGGGACGTAGATCCCCATTGGTGGGTAAGGACATTAAAGTTAACCAAATTTCAGACCTGGAGGGACATGTTTTGGTAGGAAAGTTCAGTGGTTAGTGTTTTTCGGAAATTTCCTTAATAGTTTGGATGGAGGCCCTTTGGAATCCATGATTGGGTTATGTCCCGGTTTTCCATGTATTATACTATGGTTGGTTGGGGTTCATTTTTAATAATAAGGTAGACACTTCATCGATTCTAGCAGAAAGGTGGTATATTGATTGGCATTTGTTGTGTGTGAAATTTTGGCATCCTCTCTTTGATGCCAAAGAAGAGTTCTTGTCTATTCTTCCAACATGGGTCAAGCTAACAAATTTTCCTCTAGAATTCTGGATGGACAAGGGTCTGCAAGCTATCAAGGAAGCTTTGGGTGCTTTCATTACTGTTGATCAAAGTTATAAATCTAGTTTGCATCATTTTGTGGTGCAAGTGTTGGTGGAATTCGATCTGAGATAGGGATTATATGAATCAATGGATTTGGTGTGGGGTGAAAAGACCTTTACTCGGGCCCTATATTATATTAATGTTCCATTTCGATGGTCTCGATGCCATGCTGTAGGCCACATTTTAGAAAATTGTGCTTTAGAGTTCTAGAAAAATATATGTGTGGTATCTAGTGTGGATTTGAGGACATAGGAGGTTAGTGTGGGGGCTCGACAAGGAGTGTTGTCTCTTGGCCCGGATATTTTGCATGATTCCTTCAATGATAAGAGATCCCAGATGATGGGCCAAGACTCGGAAAAAAGTGTGAAGGTTTATTTTCTGCATGTTGAGGAACTCCCAAGTTCAACTACCAAAGCATTAGAGTCAAAGGTCGAATCTAGTTCAAGGAATGACATCTTTGAAGAATATATTGATATGTCGGCTTCTCAATGGAGGAAGACTGAGACTATATGGGAAAATATTTCTCCTTCAATCAACAATTTAGGTATGTTCAGAAACAATGTTCCTCCCATACTCTCTTATGCACCTTCTCATGCTAAGTCTTGCATCCCTGAGCAGATTAATGTTTGTAATCTCAGTCCCCATTGTGGTCATGTTCTTCCCCTAGCATGTTTTGTTGTTCTTTCTGATGGTATACATGTTATAGAGCTAGGAAATTATTTAGACAATTCCTCCCATCGGGAACCGAGTGCTTTATCTTCTTCCTCATCGGGTTCTTTATCAAACAAAATTCGAGTATGGATCCCTATATGCTTAGGTCCAAGAAAATTTCGTAGGCGCCCTCTATTTTGGGGGGTTTAGAGATAGATGTCATAAGAGAATATGATCATGAATGGGATGGTCATAAGTCAGCACTCAAGCATGCCTAAGAGAGGGCCTCTTGTGAGGTATATCAGGGTAGGCAGCATCTCATTTCTGGGGTACTTAGAGAAAATAAAACCCCATGTGGTGAGCTCCAATGAAACTCTACTCAGTCAATATTTGAGGGCCTCGTAGTGTTGATAATGAACTTCTGGATTTATTAATGATCCAAGAATCTATGGGGGGTTGTGTGTATTTTATTTCTAAAATCGTTAGTCTTTCCTAGGTGGGAGTTTGAAGGGGTGGACTCTAATGGTCACTCTGACAATTTTAATTATAGGATGGTCCCCATTAAATTAACTCCCACATGGTGCAACAATAGAATCGTGAGGATGTCATCACAAAACGACCAGAACAATTCATGATCCATCATAACATTTTGGAGATAGTTGGTTTGGTTAGATCTTGGGTTGGTCGAACTCGGGCCTTTGATCATTTTCCCATATTTTTAGAGCTGGGTTGTTCATATGTGAGGTTGAGATATCCATTCAAATTCAATTCTTCATGGATAAATTTGGAGGAGTTACAAACCCTTGTAAAAAGCAATTGGTCCCAATTTCAAAGGGAAGGTGATCTCTCTCCAAGTCTACACTTTGTTTCAAATATAAGAAACTTAAAGGGTTTGGTAAATGGTTGGGCTAGAGAGAGAATGAGGGCTGAAGATATTTCTCTTAGGAATCTCCTCTATTTTCTAATGGGGCACCAGAGGTTATGGAAGAATGTGGGGTTCTTGAAGCTCATTGGCATTCATATTATTAGAGAAGTAGCAATCGTGGTGACTCAAAAGTCATGCATAATGGTTGAAGGTAGGTGACCAAAACACAAAGTTATTTTAGAAATTTTCAAACCATAGGAGAAACAAGAACTCAATTTGGGAGATTGAGGACTGACATGGTAATCGTGTTCTTGGATTTTAGAACCTGGCGACGCTAGAAGTGGACCATTTTAATGGTTTATTTAAAGAACCTAATCAGCCAAGGATGGACTCCATGTTAAATAAACTTGCTTTCTTTCCTCGCCTCATTTCATATGAGGACAATGTTGATTTATACAGAGAAGTCTCACTAGAATAATTACGGGGGATCCGATCCTCTTTCAAAAAAGAGAAAATCCCCAGGCCAAATGGATGGACAATTGAATTTTTTGAGCATTTTTTCAATCTGTTAGGTGACGACCTTCTACATGTGGTTGAAGAGGTGCATCTCTCGGGTAAGCTCCTTCCTAGCATCAATGCGACGTTTATTACTCTTATCCCAAATTTAGATCATCCTTCTTCTTTTAATGACTTTTTTCCTATTGTGTTGTGCAATCTCTTGTTTAAAATCATTGCAGAAACTATTGTTGCTCGTCTGAAGCTAGTCCTTACATCTTCTATTATAGTCAAACAATTCATTTTTTTAAAAGGACGCTTAATCCATGAGGCTATTGGCTCAAACAGGGAATGGATATACTCCATTGAATTGAAAAATCGTTAGTGTTTTGTTGTCAAGATCGATCTTTCAAAATAATATGACAGGGTATCGTGGCTTTATTTACGTCTACTTCTGCTACATGTGGGTTTTGATTTAGCCCTTGTTAAATGGATAATGGCCTATGTTTCCTTTGTCATTTGTTTTCTTCTTATTAATGGGGTGGGTTCTCCTTTTTTTCACCCAAGTCATGGTCTTCGTCAGGGTTGTCTGTTGTCACCCTACTCGTTAATTTTGGTGTTGGATGGCCTATTCATGTGTTGGATGATGTTAAGAGAGTAAAAGGTTTTCTCAAGGTTCACTTAGGGAAGACAGAAAATCTAAATCACCTTTTATTCATGGATTACATTTTGATTTTTTATTCGTGTGTCAAACATGAAGTTGGTATTCTGAAGGAAGCTTTGGCCATGTTCAGTGAAGCCACTAACATGATTATTAATGGGGAGAAATGTGTTATACATATGATTGATGCTTTGGGTCCTCATCAGAATTTAGTTGACACTCTATTTAATTTCTCCATTCATCAGTTGGGAGATGGATTCAGATACCTTGGGTTTAATCTTAATCCGAATAATTATGGGACAGATGATTGGTGATGGTTGGTGGCTTGAGTTGAGCATGGAATTCACTTCTGGTGCAATAGATAGATTTCATGGGTAGCAGACTAGTGTTGATAAAATATGTGACCGAAACAATCTCGGTCTTTTGGCACTCATTGGCTAATATTCCAAAAGGGATTTTGGTTCGTATTCGAAAAATTTTCTTTAATTTTTTGTGTAAATTCTCCTTAGAGTATATTAGATCTCACCTAGTGAAATGGAAACACCTTTTGGCTATGATTTCTGCTGGTGATCGATATTTCCTCTCAGTGAAGCTAGTGGACCGATTCTGTGAGATGGGAGTCTGTACACTTAGTCATTTCAGTAATCCAAATCTCTCTAATATCTGGCTACATAATTGGCTTTCAACCGAGGAGAAAGGGTTGGTAAATAATTTGTCAGAAGAATGGTCGTAGTTTAGGGAATCTCTCAGACATGCTCATATTCTCTTAAAGGAGGAAGAGGACGATTTAGTTTAGTATTTCCCGATACTGGGAGGTAGATAATTATCAAATTTAGGGTATAAAATTTTATTTCACAGTAATGAGAGTGACATTGGTTGGTGGTTCAAACCTTTATGGACCTTGAAAGGACCATTAAAAGTGAAGTGTTTTTCTGGATTTTTTTTAGAATCAAATGTTAATGTGGGAGAGAATCCAACGTAGAGGGAAGAAAGGTCCTAGTTTATGCTATATATGTAAGAAGTCTGACGAAACCTCCTATCATTTGTCCCTAAGTTGTGACTTCTCAAAAGCAGTCTAGAAGGAAATTGAATCCCAACTAAAGGTAAACTCTAGGTGGTCTCGTGATTCGATGATTGAAAATTTTTGGGACTTTTTTCAAGTTATCCATCTAAAGATTCTTAGGGTGCTTCCTCTCTTAGTTACATGGGGCATATGGATTGCTCGAAATTTTATCTTATTCAATGGTATAGAATCTTCAACCCTTGTTGATTGAAAATTTGGTCACCTCAATTTTTCGCTCTTCGGAATATTTTTTTATATCAGAAGAAGAAAATTTTGAACAATCATCATCTCATGATGTAGCCTTCAGTATTATCTTCATCGTGCATTTCATGGAATCAAAATACAAGTCTGTATGCCCAAGATATTCATGCAAGAAGCAGTTTTCTAAGTGTTGTGCCCCTTTTTCCTTTCCATTTTCAATTTTTTTACTTACCCTCCTCACTTAGTCATTTCTCTCACCTTCCATCTCCTCTCCATATCCATACTTAGTCATTTTCCTACTCCATTTTCTCATTCCTCAACTAACTCATTGTCTCATTATTCTTCATCCATCTCCACACTTAACCGTTTTTCCTCTCTTTGAAGAAATTTGAGGCTCTTTAAGGCTGCTACACAGGTTTGTTTTTAACTTTGTTTTGGGATTGTTTGATGGTCTCTTACATGTTTGTTTTAGGATAGATTTAAATCTCCCTTCATGACTGATTTACTGGTCATTTAATGGTGTTGTTGCAAGGTTTATTTAGGAAGTTTTTTCTTTCCATAATTAGCTCTTTACCCAGACATTAAAATAGTAAATACACCTCTAGATATTTAACACTCTAAATGTTAATAATAAACACAAGCATACCATAGATTTATACTCAGATATTTTTGGTCAAAATGACTCTAGAAAAACCCCTATGAGGAAAACTAGTGAAGAGGAATTTATTCAGGATATTTAAATAAAAATTACAGTACAAATTCAGAGCTAAAACAATAGCCAACTTATCCCAAGTTGACATCCCAAAAATTCCCTTGGAGGTCGATCCATTGTTCTAGTAGAAAAAATGCTCCCTTTCTTCCTCAACAACAGCGTTGTCCTTTTAAAATTTAGCATACAACCTCATGGGGGAAAACGCCTAGTATCATACATGTAGCTTCCTAGGAAATCATGCCCTCCTTCTAAAAAAAATGTGCCCAACAAGTGTGCCCTTTCTTCCTTCTCCTTGTGGAATTTCCTCTCCTCTTCTCACACTCTTCTCACACTCTTCTCAAGTGAACAATGAATGCCCTTTTTCCCCTTCATCTTTACTTTAGCCTCCTTATTAGGCTAACCTAGGAACCAATGGCTAGGATTAGATCTTAGACAACCAAGATCAAGGATGGAGATTAGATATCCCCCTTTATTTAAGTTCCCTAAGTCACTTTATGTTAATAAATTCACTTTATGATTAATGAGCTCATAAAGTCACTTTGAATTTATAACATAAAGTAAAGTGAGGTAGGGATACCTTTCCCCCATTAGTGTTAAGAACATCAATAAAACTAGGGGACCACTTCCCAAGGTACCAAAAATCAACACTCCCTCTTACCGAGGAAAGTGTTCTTCATCACTCCCATCTTGTCTCTGAAGTAGACATGCTTTCCCCTTGGTAAAGACTTCATGAGAATGTCTGCAATCTAATCATTAGTAGATATGTACTCAAGTTGAAATGCTCCTCTCTGAACCCAATCACGAATGAAGTGGTATATGATTTCTATGTGCTTGGACCTATCATGAAAAGTTGGATTCTCATATAGTTTGATACAACACTAATTATCACAGTGAATCATTGTAGGCCTCAACTCATGACCAAATAGGCCAACCAATAACTTGCAAATCCAAATAGCCTCGTAGTTGGCCTCACTAGCTTCCATATACCCTGCCTCAGCAGAACTGAGTGCCACTAACCTTTGTTTCCAGCTGAACCAGGAAACAACTGCTAATCCCAACCCAAAATGGCACCCTGAAGTACTCTTCCTATCAACTGCACATCCATCCCAGTTTGAGTTTGTATAGCCAATCAACCTAACCCCATCACCTCTAACATAGTCCAAACCATACACCATTGACCCAGTTATGTACCCCAAAACATGTTTTGTTGCTATCAAGTGCACTCTCCTAGGCTCTACCATATACTAACTAAGAGTGTTCACAACAAAACAAATATCTGGTCTAGTGTTGACTAGATACATCAATGAAGCAACCAAATAACGATATCTCGTGGAATCCACCAACTTGGACTCATAAGCACTAAGATTCCTTCAGCTGGTGATGATAGGTGTCGACATGGGTCTAGAATCCTCCATCTAAAATCTTCTCAGAATATCCTCTGCATACTTCCCATTGTTATTGGACAAATCGGTAAGTGCGGACACAAACTAATCTCCCTAACTTCAACAAGAAGCTAGAACAAAATAGATCAGAATACAAGTTTCTTCTTAGATTTCATTGTAATATAAACTAGTTCAGAGAGGGACAAATGATGTACCATTTAAACGAATTTTGATCCTCACTAGTGTCAGCCTTGCTCCATCTTTGGATTTGTGGGATGGTGAACCTGTTAAGAAGCACAAACCAACAAAGAGAGAGAACAACGATATATATATTCCAATGAAGTCTATGTATAAGATCAAGGAGTTATACAATAAAAGTAGAGACACCTTTATAGGGAAGAAATGTATTACTGCATTATATTGAATGAAAGTGGAGAATACAACCCATGCCTTGATGTTGCAAGGTCCCTTCCAATGGCCCTTTGCTTCAACACACACACCTTTACTCCAATGCCTTTGATGAAGAGAATTCGCAACCTGAATTGGAAAGCTAAAGAAAAGTTATCACAAGTACAATCTTCAGCAGAATTCTTCATGCATAAGCCAGCCTAGCCTTTCCCATGAGATATCCTTCTTTATATCAGGTGAAAGAGGGATGGATGAGGATATTAGGATGATCCCACTAAATCAAAGAAGCGAGTAAGATCCAAACCGATCGGAGGCCACCTCATCTTCTAGAAGATTCCCTTCTAGAACTTTCATGAATTTCACCTTTTTATCTTGTTTGAGCATCGTCCCACCATATGCACAAGTAGCCTGCGACAACGCCGCAATCCAGTTTTGGTGTAGCATGCGACGATCAAGCATTGTCACACCCCAATCATTTAGCAGGGTACGACGATCTCCTTTGATATGGTTTTTAAGAAAAGAAAGATGATTCATTTCTTCATGGAGAAAGTCTCATTTTAGTAACTTCGGGGAACGTAGAAGTGAGTTATGCACATATCATCAGTTGATCACAAGGGTGACCAAAATAATGTGTAACATAATTCCCCCCAAAGTATGAAGTTGGAACCTGTGACAGCTGAAATACTTTGTAGAATGTGTGTGTCGAGAACAAGGAGCGCATCCGTCGGGAACCTGCAAACAATCAAGCATCTAAATAATAATATACCATCTTCTGAGGTAGGAATTCCCATACTCAGACTACAAGTGACTTTAATCATAAGTGTCAAGTGAGTCATGGCCACCGAACATACAATGTGGATCCATGTCATTATGATTCAACATAGCCACGAGAAATACATTGTGGATCTATGCTCTAAAAATTTAAATTTGGACATAACCATGAGACATACACAGTGGATCTATGTGTCAGTACAGACTTATCAATACTCCATCGCAACCTGGATCAATATGGTGAGATCTAGGGTCTTCATTTCTATCGTCCCAAAGTATGAATCTAGCCATGTGATTACAGGTGTCAAAGTCAAACATGGTAAAAACCACTTGATTACCGGTCATTAATGGATATCATTAACAAGTGTGAGGGAAATCACCATTGATGTCAATGACTCCCAAGGTACTCTAGTACAATCCAACGAATGTGAATAAATGAGTTGAAGTCAAACACTCGATGGAATCTTCCAATCAAGGTCCAATGATGTGAATCCATTGTTGAAAGCAAGGAGACCTTCCATTGAGGCACGCATGTTCCAAGGTACTAAATGATTTCTAAGTCTAATTCCCAAATAATGAGTTGAAGTCGACAGGAAAAGACTCGTCACAGGAGGGCCTTAATGTATCCCCCATCAATGACACAAAATATGTAACAAATTTGAAGTAGATCAGAGTACAAAGTGATTCAAAACTGACTCAAGGAAGGCCGACATGGTAAGAACTTGAGTAATGTAGATGGCTGACTCGATAGAAGGCTTGTTTAGGTTCAACTTCTCTTGAACATATGAACGACACGAAAATTGTCTTAGCAGAGTTGACTCAAGGAGGACCCAACATATGGACTTGTGGATGGTCAAATGAGAGACGGATGGATTTCCCAACCTAGATACAATGATGAAGAGGGGTGTCATGTTCAAGAGCGACTTACCGCCACTAACACAGATACAAATATACATTTCTTTCCCAATTTTCCCCCACCATTTCTGGAGAGTACCTCTTTATTTTTACGCAAGCTTGAGGAGGATAACATATGCTAGTAATTTATGCTCATCCTTCATATGAGTCCCTTGGATTATTTTTAACAAACCCTAGGAAGGAGTGGTTCGGTCCCATATGGCCCTTTCGATGCTTGTTTTACGAGTCCAAAGAAAGAAAACTCTGGGTTTTTTCATGTTTAGAGAGTCTGAAAAACACTTAAACAAAACTCTAAAAGAGATAATCTAGCGCTCATCAGACGTTTTCTTCAAATATTTTAAGAGCGTGAAAAGAACAAGGTCGCTCGGCTATCTTTTTCGTGTTTAGGGAGGTTGAAAAGAGATTAAAGGAGACTCCATAGGGTTTCATTTTTTGTATTTCCATGACGAGTCCAAAAAAAGAGATTAAAGGTTACTCGATTACATTCTCATAGTTTCACGAGCATGAGAAATAATTAAGACCATGCTCGGATTTTTTCCTAACAAGCCCTAAAAGTATATATGCATCATAAAAACACGCAAAAACGACCAAAAAGGAAGGATCCATATCAAGAGTCTGGTCCTTAGATATCTCAATATGCAATAGAGACACTTTGCAAAGTTCATTAGGTTTAGGGTATAGGTAAAAATATTTAAAAATTAATTTAATTTAAAATTAAAATGGTAAAAGTGAATAAAATAGGTCAAAACTAGTCCATTTACCATTTCATTTACATTTTCACCAAACTAGTGCCAAAAAAACCCTTTTTCCTCTGATTTTCGAGTGACGATTCTGGAGCGCCCAGTAGATGATTTCTCGAGCTACTTCTGTGAAGTAGGTATTCTTCTTCCCCTCTCTCTTTTCATGGTTGAATTTTCATTTTTAATGGTTTAGTTTTGAGTTATGGGAATTTTTTTAGGGATTATTGCGCTTTGAGATCGTCGCATGCCCACTCTTTCATGAACTGTGACAATCCCAAATTGTCGCAGGGGTCCCACAGCTGGGGTGTGACAACACCAAACTATGTGAAAAAGAGCCCCTGTGATGATCACAACTCAAAATTTAAAAATAGAGATAGAGCTAGGAAAACTTCCAAGTTTGAAATTTTGATGAACCTAATCATCTTTTAATGTTGTTTGGCAAATTTTCATCAGTCATTATGCTCGAGTGGAGGGAATGAGAGCATGAGGAAGAATATTACTTTGTCAGGAATGCTTCGGGCACTGTCATGGCACTCTGGGAGTGTGGCTTGCTGAAATGTTTCAAAGTTTAGTGCATGAGATCCCAATTGAGATTATTGGAATACTTAGTCCACATGTGGGATGTCAATGGGCAAGATTTTCATGTGGGTGTACATACGCTCACCTTAGATATTGATGACATTGACTTCTTGACTGGGTTATCTCGTCAAGGCTCTCGGGTGTCACTGTCGGGAAGCAGAGGTGGTGGTGAACCCATGGATTATTATGTAGCACATCACTCTGTACCTGGTATAGAGAAGCATAGTGGAAAAATTTCCATAAAGAATGTTCGAGATCTACCTTTGAGAACTATCCTCTACACTATCACTCAGATGGAAGGGAGTGCAGCTCCTCACATGGCTTTACAAATCCATTTCAGTATGCCATCGAGTGTATGGAACCACGGGTTTTCAATTGATGTGAGGGTCTTCTAAAAACATGAAGAAACAATTGACAAAGTATAGGACCGGTCGATTGAAACAATTCGGGTATGGATCTATTTTGGT
This sequence comes from Picea engelmannii, assembly GCA_009831015.1. Classification (NCBI taxonomy): domain Eukaryota; kingdom Viridiplantae; phylum Streptophyta; class Pinopsida; order Pinales; family Pinaceae; genus Picea; species Picea engelmannii. The sequence goes on along the minus strand of ML794916.1, from coordinate 293,000 downwards.
ATCCTTCTTTCTAGGGAGGATCCCCGTTTTGCGCCTACAACATGTGGAATGGGGAATACCCACTCCACAGGATCCTTGAATGAAAATATGGGTAGATTTGATGGCATGTCATAGTGGTGTGCCAATCGTTACATATGATCAAGCTTTTTTCCAGTGGTTGAGGGATCAGCTTGTCATGGTTGAGGACTGTGCATATGTCGGGACTGACTTCCGTGGAGACCCCAACTTGGCATTACCTAAGGGTTCTTAGTGGGGAGAGATAGGTAAGAAGAATTTTTTCATTATATTTTGTTTTTGGTATTTTAATTATAAAATGTTTTTGTTATTTATCCGAGACTAATCAAGTTCTCTCAACAATGCAGATGTGGCGCCATTCCAACCTCCTGGATCATATCCTATTCAAAGACGTGGAGATATAGGTGAAGTTTTGGGTCGAGGGGTGGTTGTTAAGGATATCGAGGAGATCGAACAGAATCTTGAGGAATTGACCATGAACATCCCTGAAATCATTGTGGACGAGTTACCCCGACACTACCAACGCCATACAGTTGGCGTGTCAGCATCCATTGGTCGACTGCTCCATCGAGTGGCATGGAAAATCATTTGGTATAGCAAGCAGCATCCTTGATGCATATGTATATGAAGCCATGTGCTTCAACATTTTGACATTTTGGTCTCAAGACAAACACTTTTTTGTAACTTTTGCGTTATAATATAAAACTCCTACTGGCTTACTTGTGTTTTAAATGTGTGTTTGGATTTATAAATGGCACAAATGTCTATCTAAAACATAATTAGCCAATGCATCTATTAATGTGTTTAGACATCTAGGAATGTGTTGATATTCAATATAATCAAAATGTCTTTCCAAGAGATGAATTCTCAAGTATACCAATAACAATGTAGGACTACGGATAGAATAAACATTACTCAATTGCAATACCACAATAAGATGACGGATGCAAAATGAAATGGTGTCAGTTAATAACTCAATAAATTCATTGTACTCCACAATATTATTAGTTTCATGGCCAAGGAAAACACAGTGTAGACTAATCAACTCATTCGTAGGTGCATAGATTTCCCATGTAGTAGACGGTAGGTTTTGAGTACTGCGACTAACACCATAAAAAAAGTCGATATAGGGTAGTGAGGATGTCGACGTCTGGAAACCAAGCACAAGGCAAGGTAAGAAATTTGAGAAATCTTCGGCATGAAGTCTAGAGGCTGTAAGCATTTCTCTCGAAGCTTCATTTCATCCAACAGCACAGACAGATGAAATGAAGCTTCAAATACTATACGTAATGAAGTACTCGACTCAATCGAAGAGAGGGGAGAAATATACTTCATTTTTAAACAAGCTTGACTCAGAAAAAGAACTATGCTCGAGACAGTTTGTTTTATTTGTTAACGAGGTTTCCACAGAGACGCAAAACTATCCTCGCAACCTTTGTTTCATTTTTTAATGAGGTTTGGACAGAAACACAAAAACATTCTCATAGGCTCCATTTCATTATTTAACGAGGTTTCCACAGAGAAGAAAAACTATCCTCGTAACCTCTGTTTCATTTTTTAACGAGGTTTCCACAGAGACGCAAAAACTATCCTCGCAATTGATTTCATTTTTTAATGAGATTGAAATCAGAAAAATCATGCTCAAAACTCTCTTCTTGATCATGGATTCCAAGAGGACGATGCTCTGGAAGGAAACCATGTCAAGGGAAAAATTCGGTCATGGATTCCAAGAGATCTTCACTCAATGGAAGAAACACACTCTGGAAGGAACACATGTCAAGGGTCGTGATACGGGTAAGGAGGCTAGGCTCCAATAGCCCTACCGAAGAGATCACCATGTCAACTACTAGATCCAAGTTAGAAGAGATTGAGATTATAGTTATAGGCCCATTTTCATCAGTAGCTGAAGGCATGGGAGACAACCCCACATAATTGGGGAGATACCGTCTGCATATAAGAATCGTTCAGGGTGGTCATTGGGTTGATAATCAAATCAGGGCCAACAAAGGAGAGTTGATCAATAATCACAACTCTTCCATCGTGAGGGAGATATATCACACGAAAAAGAGTGGACGCTATAGCTTTCATGGCATAAACATAATCTCACCCAAGGAGTAAATCAAAATCAAAGGGATCATGGACTACCATGACATCAATAACGACATTTTTCCCTCCCAAAGTTACGGGAAACTAAGGAAGGACTCCTAAAGGGTGATTGGTTCTTCTGTTAAAAGATAATGGATTCTATGTAACTGGTGCAAGTTGAGAACAAACCACAGATTTCCAAGCAATTAAGGACAAAATACTAACGGACGCACCTTCGTCTATCAACATCTGAGGAACGTCCCACACTCAAACTTGTACTTTAATCTTGAAAGGAATGTGAGAGGGAAGACGAGGTCCAGTTAGCGCACCCCAATAAAAAAGTATGGCCTCTTTACTTGGAGGGAGTTCCACAGGAGAAGGAGGAATGCCCCCCATCACGATAGATTGTGTATCAATGAGAAAAATGTGGGCAGTATCAGGGAGATTTGGATCGACCGATGACGAGATTAGATCAGCCACTTGAGTTGCATTCTCCAAGGGGAGAATGGGGTCGATGGATGGAAACGAATCGACCGCTTGGGTTTCACTCTCTAACGGGAGAGTGGCATCGACCGAGGATGCAATCGAATTGACCACTTTGTCAACTGGTCCAACTAAGGACGTGACCATATTGACTATTTTATCAACCATAGTAACCGACAAAGGGATTGGATTGATCATTCCATCAACTACAGGTGGGTCAAGAGTAATATTGTGATAAGCAACTGGAAGTTGAGGTTGGTAAATAGTCATGTCTTCTAGTAATTTCGAGGCTTCATCCATACGAGGGAAAAGGTGAGTTTGATGACTCCCTCTGCATAACATACATGGGAACTTGACTCTACTTTTCTTCTTCCCAACGGTATCTCGATTAGTTGACAGGAGGTCATCAACACATTGTTCAGAGGTTGACGACATGGGTTGGAGAAGATGTGTAGACCATGCTTCTATAACCTTGCATAGACCATGGAAATCCTTAAGAATATGGCTACCCTTACAAAGCCCGTAAGGGTACTTGGGCTTACGGGTTGTTTTGGTGATCTTGGCATCATCAACACTCCCAGCACAATTATCAGTAACTGGTGGTTTTCCAACATGTCCAACAGTGGTTGGAGGTTTAGACCCTTGGTTATTTTTCTTCTTCTTAATCTTCCTTTTATTCTTCTTCTTATCCACTGGGTTACTAGCTTCAGAGCTTTCACTCGGTGAAGAAGATGAAACGGAATAAGTCATTGCAAGTGAAGAAGGCGAAGGAGATATTACTAGTGAAGAAGGAGAAGGATCAACATGAGGTTGATGTTCTTAGGGGGAATTTCTTACAACCAAAACACTTTATGCATTCACAATTACCGGAGTGGAAAACAACCATACCGACAATCCAATTGTGAGACTTGGAAGGCTCAAAGTAGCGATGTAAGAAGGACCAAATTTTTTGTAAGAAGGAAAAATAAAAGGTTCCCCTAGAGTAGGGGTTGTTTCATTGGTCGTTTCGGGAACTGACGCCATTAAACATAGATCCAACCTAGAGTCTGCTAAGGAAAAATAAACAACACACGCTAAAAATCTAGGAAGCAAGCAAACAAACAAAACCTTCTCACAATCAACGCACTAGTTGGTGACGAAATAGAGTAGGTGGAAAAGTTATGTTGACGACCTGCTTAACAGACTTACACCCTGGTGCAAGCTCCCACACATAATTGTGGGTATACCCTCCAAGGAGCCCGAGTGAGTTTGGCCAACATCGATTCTAGGTACCGTGAAGACTTGCCCCTCCATAGTCACCTCGTGTAAAGACCCTAAAAAGATAGGCTACTAAGGTTAAAAATTACGACAATGATGCATGGGGAAACAATCAACAGTCCAATCCACTTGCAAGGGCGGGGTATCTAAGCCTGAAATCGCCTCGAGAAGGTCCGCACGGGATTTTCTTCTCAGGTGACCCCTAATAATACCCACAATCTCTACACTAAGACCAACAAAGCATGGTAAGTAACTCTGTCAGCCCTAATGTGACCTCATGATTCACCCTTGTGTTAGAAGGGATTCCCAGGAAACAATGTAATAAGTGGATTTATCGCTCACTAGCACAAGATTCTATGTTTGTTTACAGCCTTGGAAAGTTATTTTTCACACCTATTCCAAATCCCTACACCCTAATCTAATGTAGGTTTGCTACTAGAAAATATAAAAACGTCTAATCAATTTTTATAAGCGCTTTATTGTAAGGTTGTTGTTTACTCAAGAGGAAAATGGCATGGATAGATGATGTTTTGACCGACTCTAAACAATGCAAAGAAATGAGAATGCAAATATTTCACTTCGATGAAAGCTATATTACGAGAATGAGAAAACATTTATCATTCCTAGATTCACAATGTCCCAACATTTTATTAAACTCATCAATATCAAGAAATTCAAGACCAAAAATTCCAAAAACAATGCAATTTCACTACTTCAAATGCAAAGATGCCCCCAATCTAATGCAAAGCAAGAAATTAAAAAATTTTGTTTAAAAGATAGATAAAATCAATAGCAAATCACTCTAAAAACAAAGCAACCCAAATCAAATTTCTCTTTTAACACAAACTATTCACTAGAAGAAAAAGAAGCTCTTCCACTAAATAATTCTAAAGAAAAGCAATGCTTTGTAACGGAAAGACACTCAAAGGAAGAGATCAAATCTTTCAAAAGCACACAAGATAAAACAAAGCAAAGAAGGCTAAAATCATGTTCAAATACTGACAAATAGACTATAATCGGACTATAAGCAAACCCAAAAATTCACCCCAAAATCAAATTTAAGATCTAGGCAAAGAGGAAAAATTTGACTATCACTCCAAAAAAATTCTACAGTAACCCTCGCAGGCTGCAGAAGAGCACAGTGACAATCAAGGATCGTCATAGGCAATGGGAAATACACAGTGCGATGTCGTCACTCTGGTTTTCACAAGCAGGGTGCGACAATCACTGAAAATAAGGGGAAAAATGAATAGAGGAAAGAGTTTCTCAACAAATTTTCAGGACTAGGGAGTCAATATGGATCACCCAATGAATCAAAGAATGAAATTAACCAAAACCAGGCAAGTTAAAAGAAAAAAAGAAGGCAAAATCCAAAAGAGGACGCTCCCCAGTATGGTCACCAATTTTTTTATCGAACAAATCATTAAGTGCAGACACAAACTAATCTCTCTAACTTCAACAAGAAGCTAGAACAAAACAGAGTAGAATACAAGTTTCTCCTTAGATTTCATTATAATATAAACTAGTTCACAAAGGGACAAATGACATACCATTTAAACGACGTTTGATCCTCGCTAGTATCACCCTTGCTCCATCTTTGGATTTGTGGGATGGTGAACCTGTTAAGAAGCACAAAACAACAAAGAGAGAGAACAACAATATATATATTCCAATGAAGTCTATGTATAAGATCAAGGAGATATACAATAAAAGTAGAGACACCTTTATAGAGAAGAAATGTATTACTGCATTATATTGAATGAAAGTGGAGAATACAACCCATGCCTTGATGTTGCAAGGTCCCTTCCAATGGCCCTTTGCTTCAACACACACACCTTTGCTCCAATGCTTTTGATGAAGAGAATTCACAACCTAACTTGGAAATCTAAAGCAAAGCAATCACAAGTACAATATTCAGCAGTATTCTTCATGTATAAGCCATCCTAGCCTTTCCCATGAGAGATCCCTCTTTATATAGGGTGAAAGAGGGATGGATGAGGATATTAGGATGATCCCCCTAAATCAGAGAAGCGAGTAATATCCAAACAGATTAGAGGCCACCTCATCTTCTAAAAGATTCCCTTCTAGAATTTTTGTGAATTTCACATTTTTCTCTTGTTTGAGTATCGGCGCACCCTATGCACAAGCATTATGTGGTGACATCGTAGTCCAGTTTTGGTGCATCATGTGATGATCAAGCATCGTCACACCCCAAGCATTTAGTAGGGTGCGACGATCTCTTTTGATATGGTTTTTAAGAATAGAAAGATGATTCACTTCTTCATGGAGAAAGTCTCATTTTAGTAACTTCGGGGAACGTAGAAGTGAGTTATGCACATATCGTCAATTGATCACAGGGGTGACCAAAATAATGTGTAACACCCATGTCTCAAAAATAATTTCCCATCCTCCCGCCAAACCTCCATAACCAAGAAATAATGCATCAATCCTATGTCCTTCATCTCAAACTCTAAAGCAATACCCCTCTTGTAATCATCTATGAGCTCCTCCCCTCCAGTTATAAACAAGTAATCGACACATAGGATAAGAATGAGAGTATCCTCTCCACAAACAATGTAATAGAGATTCAGATCTGCCTCAGTCTTCTCAAAGCCCATCTGAAGCAAGTAAGAGTCGATCTTGGAATACCAAGCTTATGGAGCTTTCTTTAGACCATATAGTTCCTTTTTGAAGAGGCACACGTGGGACTCTCTCCAAAACACCTCGAAACCATGTAGTTTCTCAATGTATACCTCCTCCTCTATAAGACCATTCAAAAATGTTGTCTTCACATCCATATGATGGATATTCCAACCCATCTATGCTTCAATGGACATAATAATCATGATGGAAGTATTTCTCACAACTGGTGTGAATGTCTCATCAAAGTCAATCCCCTCAACCTGAGAGAATCCTCTCACTAAAAATCAATCCTTTTGTTTCTCAATATTTCCATTTGCAGCATCCTTAATCGTGTACAACCACGTGGAAGTCGCCATTGACTTACCCTCTGGTATAGGCACCACCTCCCACACATCATTTTTCATAATGGAATCATACTCCTTCTGCATGGCATCTCTCCAGACTTGTTGGTCTGCATCCTGCTCAAAATTAGCAGGCTTGGAATCTATGATGATAGTTACCATGGCCAAGTAGGAACCAAACCTCTTTGGTTCTCTGCTCTCTCTCATCAACCTCTGGGGCTCACCAACATAATCCTTGGCTTCCTTCAAGGTCTCCTGAAACCATCTCAGTTTCATCTTCCCAGAAGTAACCTTCTGTGGAGTAGTACCCTCATGCCCCTTAGTATCATCCATAGATCTCACCATAGATGTCTGAGATCCTGAAGCACGTGCACCCATAGTATGTGTACCATACACCTATGATCATGTAGTTGTACTGAGTGGACCAGACACCCATGAACTAGATGTAATATACACTTGATGTTATGTCCCCTATGATGTATCATCCTGCATCTATGGGACCTCCTCAACTTTATCTCTCAACTCACAAGATCTCTGAAAGGCTCTATCCTCCTTGAATCTAACATTTATCCTCAAAAAAACTATCCTTGGTGCTGGTATGTAGATATGATAGGCCTTTGAGACCCCGTTGTATCCCACTAGGATCCCCTTCTCTGTTGTGGGATCCAACATTTTCCTCTTCTTAGAAGGGACATGAGATAAGGTCAGACACCCAAATATGCAAAGGTGTCCAACATTTGGCCTCCTCCCAGTGAAGTCCTCCTCAAGACTCTTTCTCCCTAGAGCTCTATGTGGACTCCTATTCTACAGATACACTGCAGTATTGGAATCCTTATCCTATAATAAAAATGGGAACCCTTGATCATGCAACATAGATATCGTTGCACCAACAATATCATTGTTCTTCCTCTCAGCAATCCCATTCTATTGGGGGTTGTAAGGAATGGTCAATTGTATCATAATACCCTCCTGGTTGTAGAAGTCTCTGAACTCTCTAGAGGTATACACAACCCCATTGTCTGACCTGAAGACCTTGATATTTCTCCCTGTATGGTTCTCCACAAGAGCCTTAAACTCTTGTAACCTCTTGAAGACCTTACTCTTGGTCTTTAGGAAATAGATCCAAATCTTCCTGGAGTGGTCATCAATTAATTTCACATAGTACTCACATCCACCCAAGGAAATTAATGACATGGACCCACACACATCAGAGTGTACCAAATTAAGTATCCCAGTTGATCTACTGTCACTACTTAGAAAGGAAGTCTTGGTGTACTTCCCAAGAGCACACCCCCTACATACCTCCTAATGCTCAGTGTCAAACTACAAAAATCTTGTCACAATATCACTCAACACCCTTAGAGCTCCATGATGCAAGTGAACCATACTCTTATGCCAAATCTCACACAATTGATTTTTTGTGTTGCTACTAGCCAAAGCATGTAATGGCTAAAATACGAGTCCGTACAGTTTCCCATCATGAGTCCCAATCAATCTGGATGATGTGATACTAGACCCCTTAGGGTGAGTGAAGACCTCGTAAACTTAGAAAGACACCTCAAATCCACTATCCTGAATGGTGCAAACCGATATCAGGTTCTTCTTCAGCCCAGGGACATACAAGACATCCCTTGACACCATGGGTGGCCTCAACTCCCTCTTAAAGGAAATTGCGCCACACCCAGCCACCTTAACTATGGTGTTATTCCCAAGCACTATATCCAATTTGGTCCCAGTCTCTACAATATCAGTAAAGTGCTCTCTAACACCAAACATATGACTAGATTCTCCACTATCTGTGTACTATACATTGGATGGTGTCTCCCACTCAAACTGAAAGATGAACTCATCCTCCTCGGTTGATGTTGTTGTACCACCCTACTTCTTCTTCTTCCTATTGGTACATTTTCCAACATAGTGCCCCATCTTGTTACAAGCAAATCATTTAACTTTGCTCATATCCCTTTGTTGCTCACCTCCCTTTTGTTGCTACTTGGCCCCACCCTCAGGACCCTTATTGTTCTTCTTCTTTCCCTCTATAGAAAGAGAAATATCCTCACCATCATCCCCACTACGCTGCTAAATAGTATATCTTGAGCCAATCATGAGCTCCTCATGTATAAAGTCGTCCCATAGCCTATCCCAGCTAGGCATATGCTCTCTAGTTACAATGTCACGTACAAATCTCTCCCAAGGTTTGGAGAATCCATTTAAGGTTTTCCTCACCAACTCTGATGGATCCACTATCTCCCCCACAGCTGCCAACTCATCACAAATATGAGAAAAATTCATGAGGAATGAAGGGACCGAATCATTCTTAGTCATCTTAGTGCCCCTCAATTTCTCCTGGAGCACCATATTCTAGTTTTGGTTAGGGCTTTGGTAAAGGTTACACAAGTACTGCCACATCTGAAATGCAAATTCCTTACCAAAAACATGAGGAATAATATGGTATTTCACTGCATCTAGGATGGTCCTCTTGGCCTTGATGTTCATCTTCCTGAACTCTGCCAAGAACAATGCATCTATAGGAGGAACCACAAGACTTTCCACAATGTCCCATAGTTCACCCTCTTCCAAAATAAAAACTATCCTAGCCTTCCATGGAGAAAAATTGCCAGCCCTAGCTACCCTCTCCTCCACCCTCAACCCTCCAATTGACATGGTTTCCAACTGATGAAAAACAAATGACCAAAGAACTCTACTACCAAGGTAAGTTAAAAATTTTCCAATTGTCTACAAGTTATCAGCCCTCTCTTGTGCCCTTAGGCTCTGATACCATGAAGAAATTTGAGGCTCTTTAAGGTTGCTACACAGGTTTGTCTTTAACTCTATTTTGGGATTGTTTGATGGTCTCTTATATGTCTATTTTAGGATATATTTAAAGCTACATTCATGATTGATTCCTGCTCATTTAATTGTGTTGTTGCAAGGTTTATTTAGGAAGTTTTTTTGTCCACAGTTAGCTCTTTACCTAGCCATTAAAATAGTAAATTCACCTCTAGATATTTAACACTCTAAATGTTGATAATAAACGCAAGCATACCAAAAATTTATACTCATATGTTTTTTCTCAACATGAACCTAGAAAAAACCCCATGGGGAAAACTAGTGAAGATTAATTCATTTAGGAGATTTAAAGAAAAATTACAGTAGATATTCAGAGCTAAAACAACATCCAACTTATCTCAAGATGGAAGCCCAAAAATTCCCTTGAAGGTCAGGCCATTGTTCTCCTAGAAAAAATACACCCTTTCTTCCTCAATAGCAGTCCTATCCTTTTATCATTTAGCAGACATCCTCATGGGGAAAATCACACAACATCATACCTGTAGCTTTCTAGGAATCCACACCCTCTTTCTTCTATATCAAATGCACCCAACAAGTGCACCCTTTCTTCCTTCTCCTTACGCCCTTTGTTCTCCTCTTCTCACACTCTTCTCAAGTGAAAAATGAATGTCACTTTATCATTAATGAACTCATAAAGTCACTTTGACTTTATAACATAAAGTAAAGTGAGGGAGGGGACCACTTCCCAAGGTACAAAAACTCAACACTCGTATCCCTTCACCTAAGTGTCCCTTCACCTCTCTTCATACTCCCATCCCATACTTAGCCATTTTTCTTATTACTCTCATATTCCCTTAGTCATTTCTCTCATACTTAGTATAATATTCCTTTCTCTTCTTTTTTCATAGTTAACCATTTTTCCCTCTTCCACTCTACTCTCCATACTCCATATTCCACACTTGGCCATTTTTTCTCTCTTTTCATTCCTTACTCTCCTTTCCTTACTTAACCATTTCTATGTTCATATTCCCATTTTCTTTTATTTCCATTTTATTTTTATTTTCTTTTCCATTTTCACCACCATTATGTCATTTTTCATTTTCTTTTTCCCTTTCCCATTTTCTTCTTATTTTCCATTTTATTTTTCTATTTTCTTTTCTTATTTTCCTTTTTCCTTTTTATTTTTATTTCTTTTCCATATTCACGTTATTTCTATATTTCACATAACTCTTCCCCAACACTTAGTCATATTTCTTATGACTTTCCGCAGGTTACTTACCTCATTTCTGCGACCCTCACAATTCTCACTTGATTTCCACGACCCTCATTATGCACCCACACTTAGATATTTTACAACTCTTTCTACCATGTCTTGCTTCCATAACTCCGTGAGTCAGTGATTTGTGTGACTCTCCCATAAACTATACCCCGTGATCCACTTCACTCAACACTTAGAATTTTTACAACTCTTCTTACTAAGTCCACAACTCTTTTTACTACCTCTTACTCCTCCATTCGACCAATTCCTCATACTTAGTCAATTTCTCATAATTCACCACGCTCTGTGGTATTTTATAATTCCCTGATTTGTCCAATTGATCCATTATTATACTATAGTTTATAGTCTTAACACTTAGACATTTTCACAACTATTTTTACCGTGTATTACCTCCGCATTCACTTAACCTCATATTGTATTTTAATATTATTTCTCTTTTCCTAAGTTATTTATGGGCACATCTCTAAGTGACATGTGGAAGGTGGTTCGGTGATGATTAGACATGATGTGTAATACATTCACATGTTGATTGGGCAATCACTGGGCAATGACTGGGCGACCAAAATATTACCAAGATATGAATTTTTCTAAGGCACAAAGAGATACACTAAGACCTCCATAAGTTCCTTTACTTCACATGAATTATATGGAAAGGAATTCTCCACCGCCACAATGCATGTGGGACTAAAAAGAGAAAAATAAAATCAAAGGCTAAGATTGATCCACGAGCTAGATCGACATTGTTGAGCAATGATCTTCCAGAGATTATAACTCATGATCCATACAATCATTTGAGGCAAGACATACCTTGTTGGAAAGGTAATTTGATAAGGAAGACAATGGGATAGGTTTCAGTGGCTAAATTTGGCCATAATTTTTCTAGAAATTAAAATATCATTCAGCTTTTTTTTCGTGACTTACTAGGAAATCTGTTTGGAACCTTAACTTCCTAAGGTTATAAGTTGAGATCCATAACTTCAAATTTCGCTCAATAAGACTCATTGGAAATCTGGGATAATGAAGAGTACTCCTAGAATGGTTTCTATGGCTGATAAGTCAACTATCGTGCTCAAAAATTAAAATACAATCCACTTTTTTTTAAGCAGCCAGCTTCAATTTTGTAAGTAAAATTTTATTAAATAACTTTTATTAAAGGATTGAGTGGGTCCCATTTGGAGGCATGAATTTCAATGACCTAAATTCATTAATGAGAATTTAATAAAACATTGATTCCAAGAAGAAGCATGTGGAATATTCTAGAAGAATAGAAACCCTAAGTAGTTCAAGAATCATTGGGAGCAGATTTAAAAAGAGCAGAGCACCATCAAAGAAAGGGTTAGAAGTTCAAATCATCAAAAAAGGTCAGGTCATCAAGATAGCATTGTTCATCCTTCAATACACAACCAAATTTTCATCTACAAATAACTATCTCCATTTTTCTTTCTTCTTCTTCTTCTACACAATTTCTCTCAAATATTTTTGTTTGTATATCAGAGATCAAACATAAGGATGAGTTTTTGAGTGTTATTTATTTTTATTCTTCCAAGTTTCTTCCTAAAAATATCAATAGGAGTATTTTGCATCCATACATATATGAATAAATATGTAATCCAGGATTGTCTAAACGATCCAAGTAGATTTAGTCCTTGCATTTGGAGAGCTTTATTTCTAAGCATTAGTCAATTGGTTTATTGAAATAGTGTGTAATATATTTATGTATTAAACTCCACAAAGAACTTCTTTGAGGTATAAGTTTAATTAATTCTCAGACTTTGGGATTTATGAGTGTGATATTTTTGGAGTATGCCCATCAAATGATTTTCAGTTTTGAATGTAATACTCATTTAAAGTTCTCTAAAGTGATGAACACCATTTCATTGTTCTTCTTGTGAGAAAATATGGATGCATCTTCAACTTGCATGTGTTTCAAAGGGATGTTATAATGATGTTGAGAAAATATTTATTTTGATATTGAAGCCTTTCATTATATTTTTATTGTAAAGAAACTACTTGGTCTATTTCCAAACAAATGTTGCACTTAAGGAGAAATCTGGTTATCAAGAACCATTTTACATATAAAATAAAGCAACAAAGACTTAGGGTTTGTTGTTTAGAATTCTCCCATTTGACAGCCCAATCCAATAACATCAAGCTACATCTTTTAAACAATAACAGAGCAGTACCACCTCTATAAAGATGCAGGGGGGTATTTATATCCTCATGAGGTTGTTGTTTGGATCTTGACCAATCTGAACATCAACAACTTTCAAAATATCTCAACGAATCCTGGTTTTCCTCCCAAATTATATTATTTCCAAATCTGCAAAAGAGTCGAGAATCTTGAGGCATGTCGATATTATTCAAAATGTTCCCTGGGGTTTTTTTTATAGCACGTGTCAAGGGCCATATCATGTGTGTGGTGTCAAGTTCCATCTTCATTTATCAAATTCCCATTTTATAATAGGTAAAATATAATTGGGTGAAGGAAATAATAATAAGGAAGAATTTATGGCTTTATTTGATTTGCTCAAGTGTGATTCATATAAGAAAATTTTGGAGTTGTAGTTTTTGGGGGATTCAAAACTCACTATAGATTGGATGATGGGGAGATCTACTGTTGAAAACATCAATCTACAGGTCTTGGGATAGAAGTTAAAGATCATCTCCACAACTTTTGCCTCTATTTACTTCCAACACATATTCTGTGAAATGAATATTGTAGGTGACAAGATTTCCAAAGAAACTCTCAACTTGCCAGAGTTTCACATGATCCTTAAGGAAGTTGAGGATGGTGAGGTTGTCTCCATTCAATAATTTATAGTTCACTGAGTTCTTGGATTCTGAAATTTTCTTGTTTTTTAGAAGAGTAGTTGTTCTTAGATGCATGACCATGTTCTTGTTACTATATTTAATATTCTATATATAAAACTTTTTGGTTTCTACACCTTGGATGCCTATGGATTGTAACTCTTTCTTTCTAAGAAATAGAATTTACGATATTTTTTAGGGAAAAAAATGTGTCTGTGTTTGTGTGTGTGTGTTTGTGTATCCACACACACACACACACACACACACACACACACACACACACACACACACACACACACATATATATATATATATATTTGTGAAATACAAATCTCAAGGAGACCCATCAAGCACTTCCTAAGGTTAATACAACAATATACTTGCTAATATCTCAACAGGTCACTTGTGAGAATTGATCATGGGTGGGGAGGATAATGCTTTTTCACGCAACCACAGAGGTTAAACCCAATTGACACAATTTATATCTATATCCAAACACACTCAAACGCACACACATGTATACATACATATGTGTGTGTAGATGTAGATGTATATGTATATGTGTGTGTCAACATACATACATACATGCATACATATATACATACATATACATATACATATGTATGTGTGTGTGGTGTGTGTGTACACACACACACACACACACACACACACACACACACACACACACACACACTTCACTTATATGTGATAAATGAAGTAGGAAAATGGTAGGTAATAAATTCCCACAGAAACTTCCAAACTAGAACGAATTGAAATTGTTTTTGCATGTATACATTATCTTTAAATCTTTATGCCTACTTGAGAATGGACTAGGTAATTTTTAAACTAGCTCAGAATACTAGAAAAAAAATTATAAATAAATAAAGGTTGGATTGCTCAAACACAAACATTTTTTTTCCTCAATGTGATATAAGCAAATGAAACAATCGCGGTTTACAAGAAGAAGACAAACAGAAAAATGAGACGGGAATAACATAAACTTTGCATGAATTTTTCATTATTGTTCAAATGGGTTTGAAAAAGAGTGTATATTCAACATTCCACTTATATTGATCAATATAGAAAAAGAAAAATAACACAAATCTTGGATAGTTCTTTGTGAGGATTTTAAAAATAATAATCCCAACTAATAGTTGTCCAAAGTATCACATCTATGTGTGCATTGTATGTACACACACACACACACACATTCCAGATAACACATCTTAGGGAAAACCCTGAGGCACTTCCCCTCATTTAGAGGATTGTACACATGATAAACCCTAAATTCTTCAAGGCACAACCCCAGGTCAACAACATGGCTCAAAGCCATTACAACAATATGCTCATTAAGAGCTCAATGTGTCACTTGTGGGAATAAAACATGGGTGGGGATTATAACACTTCTCCTCTCAACCACTCGAACTAAACTCAATTAACAAACACACACGCATGTATACATATATATATTTGTAGATGTATATATATGTTTGTGTGTGTGTGTGATGATGATTAACATCCATTGAGACCAAAATTGGTCTATCGGAAGTGTGTACACACACACACACATAAAAAATGTATCTATATGTGTGTATACATATTTATATATGTGTCTTCATACATCTATCAAGTGGGTCTAGCTCGAGTGGTTGTGAGAAAAATTATTATCCTCCCCACTTGGATTCATATCCCACGTTGTACCATAATGCTCTCCATGAGTCATATGTTGAATATCATGATCATCATGAGATTGTTGAAAAAGCCTCAAGCTTCTGCGAATTTCAGTTTACACTAGGTACCATCCTCGAAATGAGGGGAAGTGTTCGACAAGTTTCCTCTAGATATATATTTTGAGTAAAAAAAAAAAGTGCGTACACACACATACATATACATATTTACACACACACACACACATACATAGCCTGATGGGTTAGCTCAAGTGGTTGAGAGTTGGAAATAGCAAGCAAGAAGTCTTGGGGTCAAGTCCCTAGGCTAACTGCCCTTGCATATATGGACCTCACTTGTTGTCCTTGTTGAGTCAGTGTACAATAGTCCCCATGGTTTGCTTTACACTGGGTACCATCCTCGAAAAGAGGGGAAGTGCCCAAGCATTTCTCAAGAGATGCATTTTTGAAGGAAAAAAAAAAGGCATACATACATAACATAGTTACCAGCTTAATGAGAAATGTAACCTCAAAATGAGAATGCTAGCTCTAAATACCCATATTTTTGGGTCAAAAATACCAAAATCAACCCCTAAATCAAAAAGTAGTGCTCTGAGAATCACCCCTTTTTTTTTAGTTAGAATTAGAACATTTTTCCATCATGGCCATAAATCCCATAAAAGTTACAAACAAAGACCTTAAAATGGACCCTTAAAAACAAAAAGTGGTACTCCTAGCATCACTCCTTTTTTTTCGGCTTGAAAATTAAAAATTGGTTGAAATCATGGTCTCAACAACCAGTGTTGTTTGGAACAAAAAACTTAAAATTGATTCTTGAAACAAAAAGTGGTGCTAGTAGTACCACCCCCTTTTCTTCGGGGTTACCATTACAAGATGTTAGCAATCGTTCCATTGATAATTGGTATCGTTGCAAACCAAAAACACGAAATAAATCTCTGAATCAAAATGTGGTCCTACAAGTAGCACATTTTTACTTTTTCCGGGCTTGAAATTGTAGAGGTTTTGAGACCATGGCCTAAACAATCAACATTGTTGCAAACAAAAACATAGAAAATGAAATAATAATAATAATAATAGAAAGAAAGAAAAAATATAGAGGGAAAAGCCCTAAAACAAT
>ML794916.1:264442-274919 GCA_009831015.1 Picea engelmannii | reverse complement strand
CATGTTTTTCAATTTTAATATATTTTTTGAGATTATGTTAAAAGTTCCCCATATGGGGTGCTTGTCATATATCATGACCAAGTGGTTGTGGACTCTCAACATGTCGCCTCACAAATCAACCTGGAGGATTTGAACAATCTAGAGGGTGTCCTTTCCAGGCTGGATGGAACAGGGAGCAATTATGGCAAGATGTGGGAAAATGGGAACTTGGTTGATCCTCTGCACTCACACGAACTTAATTTGGTTTCCTTTGTATGCTTGCTTTGTTCAGATCAGGTAATCAAAATGGTATTGGGGAACTTCCTAAGGATGGTGAGTATGATCTCAAGCATGAAGGAGGGTCGATGGCCACAACTTCAAATCATTTAACCACTTCTGAGCAGAATGATTAAGGAAGTAGTTGATGATTGCCCATTCAATTTCATTCAGAATTTAAGTATGTTAATTAAGGATTGCGATGGAAATTCTTACAGTTTTTTTATGCTCTAGTATATAGGTTGTTACCTCTCTTTTCTTGATGGTTCAATAGCCTTAGTTCTCTCTCTCTCTCTCGTTGGTCTAGACATGACTCCCATAGGCCGAAAACCTCGTTCTTCCTGTATGTATCCTTCTCTTGTTGTGAAAGCGTCCATTGATGTTGCGAAATTTTTTTAGGACTTTGTCCTGAAGGAAGACAAATCTAAAATGTCTGAGCTTGAAGCTGAGGTTTGATTAATCAGAGAGTTTAAAGAAGATGATGAAGTTGAGTTTTAGGTGGGGGGTTTTTCCCAATCTGGGGTGTACTAGGACCAGAAAATCGAAGTCCTACTACACTCTGGAACTCTATTGGCACACCAAAACCATGGTGGCCATGGGTATGTTACCCAATGAGAAAGACTTTCGCCAGCTAAAAAGCAGATTGGAAGCCTTGGAGATCCATAACTCCTACCTACTTGAGGTGATTACATGGCGAACTAAACACCAAGGTGGTACTTTTTTCCCCCCGACAGCATACCATGTGGGTCTTGAAATTTCTTATGTAATTGCTCGACGAGGAACCATAGGTCGCACCTACTCCAAGGTTCAGCATGATCAGTGATTTATGCTTCTTAGTTTATAGTATTTTACTATGTTTCCTAGTTTTTAAAGCTACTATGAATAGTCTTGATACAAAAGGACCTGATAGGAACTATGGATTTAAAATTTTAACTCAGTTTCTCCATAAAAAATTCTAGTTTCCCCATACCTATAGTGGTGGTGATATTGGAATATTACAAGGTGACAAGAGTGGGCATTAATGTCGACTCAATCCCTCGAACGCAATAAAATCCACGACCTGATTTGGGAAATTAAATGCATAGTTGGAAAGTTGGTAATGGAATAGTAAATCAATTTAGGAAAGTAATGAGCAGGAGAGCGGTGAATCGGAAAAGGGACAGACAATTGTTAATATTTAAGTGACTACGACAAGAAGAAACATAATGATGGGTAAAAATGTACTAACGGCTTTTAACGAACCACGTGATGACACAAGGGCATAAAATTCAAATTTCAATAGCATTAAGTATGAGATTATGTGACTGCGACCTCACCAACCACAAAGTGAATATTCGTGCTAGATGACTTGGACAAGACAACGAAGCACTAAGACATGTAAACAAAGAACAAGTCACTGTTTATTGACAGAAAATAAGCAAGATATACAAATGGAAATCGTACTTACTTACACACTCCTAGAACCAGGAGCGTAGCGAAACTGTAATTATATAGCAGACAAGTAGGCCTTCAGGCGTGCACCATTCACCTAGCTAGGTTGAAGTTGTTATCGGACAAATCGGTAAGTGTGGACACAAACTAATCTCCCTAACTTCCACAGGAATCTCGAACAAAACAAGACAAAATACAAACTTCACCTTAGACTTCATTGTCATATAAACTAGTTCAGAGAGGGACAAATGACATACCTTTTAAATGACGCTTGATCCTCGCTAGTGTTGTCCTTGTCGCTCCATATTTGGATTTCTGGGATGGTGAACCTGTTTAAGAAGCACAAACTAACAAAGAGAGAGAACAAAGATATATACATTCCAATGAATTATATGTATAAGATCAAGGAGTTATACAATAAAAGTCAAGACACCTTTATAGGGAAGAAATGTATTGTTGCATTATATTAAATGGAAAGAGGAGAATACAACCCATGCCTTGATGTTGCAAGGTCCCTTTCAATGGCTCTTTGCTCCAACACACACACCTTTGCTCCAATGCCTTTGATGAAGAAGATCCACAATCTGACTTAGAGAGCTAAAGCAAAGTTATCTCAAGTATAATCTATAGCAAAACTCTTCATGCATAAGCAAGCCTTTTGCAAAACTCTTCTTGGTAGCTTGTGCAATGAATTGACTTGGGGTGAGAATCTCAGCTGGCACAACTGCTTCTCAGACATATACTAGTTGAAATGGGGTAAACTTGTTCTATCGCTTTGTGGTAGTTTGATATGCCCATAACACACCTGGAACCTGCTCATCCCAGTCATCCTGATTTGTGCAACAAACCTTAGTCGGCCCCATCTCCAATATTTTATAAAATGCTTCCATTGTTTCGTTATCCTACGGATGGTAGGTACTACTCTAGTAAGGGTCGTTATAGTTTCACTAAGAAAGTGGACTCCTTGGTCATTGGTTAAGCTTCGACGACAATCAAACCTGGTAATAACATTCTCAAAAAGAAACAGTGATGTGATGGTCGTAGAACAATCCTGAACGACCTATGCTTCAACCCAATGAGTCGGGTGGTAAGTTGTGGTAATTATGTATCTGTACTTTGAATTCTTAGTTGGAGGGTTTATCAGATCGATGAAATCAACAACCCATTTTTCAGAAGCTTCTAGTGCATGAATAGGGTGCAAAGGAAACTCATCGCAGTGTGATAGTTTTCCCACTCTCTGACATACATCGCAGGCCCGAGCATATTCCATAGCATCTTTAAACATTGTAGGCCACCATAGTCCTACCTGTAATATCTTTCTAGTGGTTTCCTTTCCACCAATGTGTCCTCCCACAACTCTACTATGAAATTCCCATAGAATATCAGGTCTTTCATGGTCTAACACACAGTGCCGCAAGATATTATCCAATCCCAATTTGTAGAGTTGTCCTGCGATCAGTTGATAGTCTGATGTATGAACCACGAGGTGCTTCTTTTGGGTCATAGAATATCATCCCGACATAGTACCGGTAGTCAGGAATAGGGACATATCTGACAAATAATTAGGAATGGCCTCAATACAAAACAGAACTGCATCTGGGAGTTGGTCCTCTAGAGGTCCACCACTTTCTTCGAACTCTAGGTGAGATAAGTGATCTGGCCCGACATTTAACTTGTCAAGATTAACAATAACCTCAAAAGAGAACTTCTGAAACAATAGCAACCACCTGCAAATGCGACCTTCTAGCACAGGTTTTTTAACCAAATACTTCAAAGCGGAATGGTTAGTAAAAAACTTAAAACGAATTCCAAGCAAATAATGCCTAAACTTTTGTAAAGAATACACCATAGCCAAACCTTCCCTTTTGGTTGTGGTGTAGTTGTGTTCAGCTTGGGAAAGTTTAGACTAGCTAAGTATATAGGATGGTCCAAGTTTTCTTCCTCTGGTTGTGCAAGAATAGCGTCGAGTGCAACTGCAGAGGCATTGATATGTACATGAAATTCAAATTTCCAGTTACGATAAGTCAAAATGGGTGTGTAGTGCTCAACTTCTCTTTTAGCAGGTCAAATGTTGTATCACGGTTCTTATTCCAACGAAATTCCTCATATTTATTTACTAGTTGTTCCAATGGTGTGGTTATACTTGCGTAAACCCTAATAAATTGGCAGTAATATCCTGTATGTCCCAAGGTCTTTCGCAACTGCTTGATAGAGATAGAGGGAGGTGTATTAATAATAAGTACAATTTTCGTAGGATATACTAGCACTCCTTCCATACAAACAATATGACCTAGAAGATTCCCAAATGGGACACAAAAAATACACTTTCTCAAATTAAGGAAAATATGTAGTTGTTTACAACGATCCAACATTAATCGTAATATACCAATATTCTCTTCAAGTAAGATGTAGATAGTCCAATCATCCAGGTATACCTCAAGAAACTTGTGAATGAAATCATGAAACGTTGCAATGAGTATCCAAAAAAACATTGTTGGGGCATTCTTAAGCCCAAAAGGCATAACATTATATGCAAATGATCCCCACTGAGTAGTAAAAGTAGTCATATTCTTGTCTTATTTGGAGATTCGAACCTGGTGATATCCAGAGAACCCATCTGTAAAGGAATATGCATCATTTCTCGCTACTTGATCTAGTACCTCACCACTAAAGGGGGTGGGAAAGGGGTCATGTACACAAGTGTCGTTCAAGCTTCAGTAATCCACATAAACTTGTATATCATTTGTACCTTTCTTGGTTTGTATCACGATAGGACAGATCCATTCAGCCTTATCGACAGAGAAAATCAGCCCAACTATAAGCTTTTGTTAATTTCCTGCTTCAATTTCTCTTTAACTCGGGAATTAAGTCAATAGGGCCTATGCTTGATTGG
Organism: Picea engelmannii; assembly: GCA_009831015.1. Lineage (NCBI taxonomy): Eukaryota > Viridiplantae > Streptophyta > Pinopsida > Pinales > Pinaceae > Picea > Picea engelmannii. The sequence continues at coordinate 270,340 of ML794916.1, read as the reverse complement.
TCTTGATTCAAGCTTTAACTTTATCCTCATCTCCCTTAAATATCCCTTAATACCTTTTAATTCTAAAACATTTGTAGGAAATAGATCCTCATATTCCTACAATAAAGATTGTATCTCTATCACGGTTTGTTCATCCCAATAGTATACAATGGATGTTAGCTTAGGATTCTCATCAGTTCCTATATTGAATTTTCGACAAACAGGGGTTTGGTGTAGGAACTTTGGACATCATTTGAGATAGTATTTTTAACCCCCTTAGACCCATCAGAGTCCTGAAATGTCAGATGTCTAAGGTCCTCAAGGTCATCAGGATCTTTTGGGTCTTTATCAATAGTAAGACAGACCACATGTAGTCAAGCATAGGATGGGTAAAGATTATTATGAATGAGGTACTCGTGTTCAAAATAAATAGTAGGAGAATGTATAGTCTTAACTTCATCAACAAAAAGTATTTTCTTAATATGTTGCAAAGCTATAGTGATTTCAAGGGACTTACCTAAGAGTAAGAAGTCTTGAAAAAATTGTCGTTGAAGGATTTTCCAGCAACCAGTTTTGCATCGAGCTTCCTTATGTATATATCAAGCAGCTGGAATTTGTCCCAAGGAATGAATAAATCGATGCACCCACAATTCGGAAGGTAATTGCACAACTTCCCATACATGAATACAGTGCGCAACATGCTCCCTCGGATCTGAGAGCCCATCATATAATTCCAAAACTGACTGTTCTAGATTCACCGAAGCAAGTTGTAATGGGGTAATAAAGTAATGTTGGATGGAATGATTTGCTTTGTCCCAGGAAGATAAAGTATCCTTGTGGGTGGCCCATCATCTAGTGGGAGAGGATCTTAACGCAACATCTATTATAGGAATTATTTTCTCTAGCGTGACTTTATCCTCTAACTCAACAAGAAAGCTACATAAATATGAAGTGCCATCATACACATGGTAATCTCTAACCTATGACCCAATCCACCTGTAAGCTCTAATAGTTGTGCAACGTAGTGAAAAGTTCTCATATCTTCCCTATCACAAGTTTTCAAACGCTACCTCTAAATCTTCTCCTACAGATTGAATACTCTGCCAACTTACCAAGCCATCTGCATTTGGGTTAATATAGTCTGCTTGTTTTCCTACAGTCAGAGTATAGAGATGATCCAGGGAATCCTCTTCCATATTCCCCTCTATCAAATCCGTATAGCGGGAACCTTGGTACAAATCTAGTGGTTGGGTTACTTTCATACCTTATGCTTCAAAGTTCATGATTTACTTCTTAAGATCGATAACAAGAAAATTCACATAAGCCCAATCAATGCCCAGTAAAGTTGGGTATGGCTCCTTCTCCCCCATTATTTCTATAACCTCAAAGTCGACAATTGTCTTGACTCCATCTAATTCCATTTCAACATTATGCATCCTCCCAACATGATAGATACAATATTGATTGGCCATCTACAACTGAATGGGCGAATAGACGAGCTTGTGCTTACCCATGGATTCCCAGGATTTCTTCGGTAATATGTTGACGTCAGACCCTAGATCTAGCATAACATCATTAATTTCATAGTCGGCGATGTGAGTAGTTATTCTAAATTCCCATCCGGATATTTTCTTCCTTCTTTGTTTTCTACCTGTATGTCTTTCAGGAAGATGAGCAACAATCAACTCTTCTAGGTTCGTTTCAATCTCTAAAATCCCCTTGAGCTTGTTCTGCAACTCCTTGGTGAGTTGTTCGTCATCCAAAACATCATAAAGTAAGTGGAACCAGAATTCAACAATTATTTTGGGTCTCACTAGACGATCCTTCTGAGCCACACAATTTTCCCCAAGATTAGAGTGAGTCTCACAGCTTGAATCTGCAGGTATCACTATTGCAGGATTAGAAACCCATAGAAATATCTCAATAGTGTCCTTACAGAACTATTTTTGCAGAAGGGGGTCATATGTAACATCTTCCAGTACTACCTTGTGGATATTTCTTTGAGTTGATTTATAAACATCAGCATCAGTCCTTGTTCCACCTCCAGTAATAATATTAATATTGGGCATTTTTTCTTCAATGCTCTGAGTTTATAAAATTGCACCTCAATATCTTGCGCGATCCTTCCACTTTGCAATCAATTCATGGAAATCCTCGATGGCATGGGTGTTGTTTCTACAGTGGGCACACCAATGTTGTCTTGGAAGTGGAAAATCTCTAGCGAGATGACATTACTCATCAAAATTATAACATCGCACTAGCCCTCTTCCGGCAATTCTTCCACCTTTGAAACCCCCACCACCCCAATTTCCTCCTCGAAATCCTTGAGGAGCTTCATCAACCCTGAATGTAGACCGATCTAGTCTATCTGCAAGAGCATCAGAAGCATGACATTGTTTGGTGGTGTGAGTAGGGAACCCATAGAACTCATAGTAGACTGTGTTCGAGACAAGTGTGTATTTTTGTAGGATTGGAAAATGTTGAGGGGGATCCCATGGATTCAACAGATTTCGCAGTAGTCATTATTCTGATTACCCTGATGGTTTGGGAAGGTGTGGTACTACACAAGGCCATGGAATGGTGTTGTAGTTGCAACTTGCGCAACTCCTCCATATGGTCCTATTGGTGGGGGTGCCATCGGTTGCGTAGGGGATCCTGTACCCCTCATTCTAGGACATTATGTCATTGTATGCCCCTCAGTGTAATAACCAGTACACCAGACTTGGGGGTGGGTTGCTCTAGGAATGATCAATTCTTGAATTGTATTAGTCAAGGAAAAAATATGGCCTTGCAGTTGTGTAAGATTATAGTCATTGTGTGGTCTTATTACCCACAAGCTGCCAGGATATCCTATTATCACCTCAATTTTCATGGCATGTTCTAGGGATTCCCGCAATGTAGTTATCCCTTGTTGGGTTAATGGAATCTGAGTTAATCGTAAAATTCCCTGAAAGAACCATTCCCGTTGGTGGTCTTCGTGAATGGTGTTGGCCAATTTCCCTATCCCATCTTTGAATCTTTGGTTATACTCCCCAGCAAACTCCCCATCTCTCTGTTTTATTTCCCGCAATTCAGAAAGATCTTGTTGCTAGGATTGCGGTAGTTTAAATTAAAATATAAATTTTTGTTTGACTTGCGATAAAGGAAATGGTTTCCCCTGGGGATTCCCTGGTTCGATGGATTTCATGTACCATTTTACTACCCAACCCCTTAATGTGGTATGGAACTCAACTATTTTATTATCATCCAAAGTTCCATGAGACTGTCAGATGGCCTCGCAAAGGAACCAATGTTGTTCAACATCCTCATCCCCTTTACCCCAAAATTATGGGTAGCGGGTGAGGGATCCAGTGTGTTGCTTCACCATGGGAGGACTTGGAGAGCCTATCAATACAAATCCTAAAAGTCTTGGTTGTGATAACACTAAAGAAATTTCCAATCTACTATTGTTGCTGCCACTCTAACTGGTTGAACTAGAATGAGGAGAAATAACATAAATTATGGGAGAGTTTATTGTAAAATTTACTGGATTGGAAGATTGCACTGAGGGACTGGGAAATCCAAGGTTGTTTCCTGGGTCTTCAAGATGGGATTCTTTAACTTAGATCAATTTAGAAAATTCATGTTGGAGTTTAATTTTAAAGCATTTTAGTTTATCTTTGGCAATGTGCTTTTCTGGTTTTGGAGAAGGTGTTTTTGATGTTTCTAGAGGGAATCCCAAATTTGTAACTTGAAGACACCAAAATGCAAGCATAAAAGAGGGGAGAAGGAAGGAAGATAGAAGGATCAGTGCATCTTCCATTGGAGTCCTTCTACCATCCATCCTCTCTTTATTCTTCATCTCATGTATTGAATTATTAAAATACAATCTAGGGTTTTCATAAATCGAACCTTCTGTACATTTCTACTACAGATTGTATCTCAGGAATAGAAGTTTGAGCAGTAATTCTTGTCAATCCACTTTATCTCTTTAATTAGGAGAAATTTTGATCTGAAATATTTCAGACCATGTACTTTCGAACAACTCTAAAAATTGGAGTTGATCTTATTTCATTAGCTATTGTAAAATCTTTGATTGGAAATTGAAGGAGTTGATCTTATTTCATCGGCTACTGTAAAATATTTGATTGTCATGAGAATTCTTTCAACACAAATTGCTCTCACTAGTCTTAGTATTCAACTCTTGATATTAATATACACTTCATCTACGCTAGTTGTTTGGTGGCATAATTGGACTTCCCACTAGGTAATTAGTGTTTCTCTCTATTTGATCTATCATATGTGTGTCCCCACCCATTGGATTAAAGCATAGGTCACATGAAAAATTAGAACTTAAAGTTACGAATTTGAAGAAGCTTGTTTAATGATTTGAGAAACCTAATAATTGCATATCAGAAGAGTTTAGATTTGTAGATTAGCTATGTTAAATAGATCTACAATCATTGACCTTAAGTATGAAGTATCCAATTGTAGATTTGAGACATTTGTATGCGGTTTTGAAGAATATGAGAATTGCTAGGAATACCCCCCTTCAATCAGCAAAGCACTAATTCAAAAGTGAGAGAATATTTGCCAGTGACAAAAGCATTGATCTTAGATTGTCCTTTTGAAGTCCCCCTTTCCTTAAAGAAGAACTTTGGGAGATAACAAGAATGTTGCAGATAAGGCATTGGCTCACCTTATTATATAAACTATATCCTAGTGCTTTCATAATTATTACACACAAGGTCAGTGCCAAGGGACAACCCTGTCGAATGAATTGAAACATGTCAATCCCTTCATATTTACATATGTCAATGAAAATACAACCAGAAGCTTTATCAAAACAAGTTTTAACAACACTAAAAAAAAAGGAGCCAAAACCCAATGCTTTCGACATGGCCTAGATAAAATCCCACACTCTACTTGATCATGAGCCTTTAAAATCATTTTTGATGAATAAAGCATCCAAACCATAGTAACAAAACTTGGTGGATAGACTCAAGAACCACCAAATCTACTCAACCCAAAACCCTAGACAGATCGATTTGACCTATAGCTAGTGGGTCTAACCGAACATGATTTGACCCACGCAAAGGCACCAAACTCACCTAAAACCCGCCAAGTCAAACCAAGACTCATCGAGTCAACACAAAACTTGCCAAGTTGTAGAAATACTGGAGTCAGCGAGTCGACTTGTCTATAAAATCATATTTTTGGCTTCTCATTTCTCCTTAAGTTTTCTGAGAAGGGTTTCTAACCAAGGTTTGGAACTTTTTCACAATGATTAGGGTGTCTTGGACACTTTCACAATGAATAAGGTTTTGACTGACATCTAAGGTTTTGACATGCATCTAGGGCTTCAACTTTTGAGTTGTTTGGTGCTTTTCTACAAAGGTTTCAAGATAGATTCGAATTCCAAACATCATTGGTAAGTGGGCAACCCTTTCTTTCTAGGGCATGGTTTGTATTTCTAAGGTTTGTACTTCTAGGTAGGTTGTCATTGATGTCAACCCTTGAAGAAAGCCTAGTGGCACAAGTGTTTGGGTAATGGACCAAAGTTTGTTTAATGTAAACATGACTCATCATTGTCTTGTCATGGTTGATAATAAGTACAAATGGATGAACTCCAAAGTGGTCCCCTTATGGTGAAATCCCTCACGGGAAGACACTTTGTGAATTGAGTTATCCTAAGAAGTATGGTTAGAGAACCCATGCTTAATTGTGGAATAATGAGATGAAGGTCAGTGAATTTTTCAGTGAAACTATCCTAGATGGATAGTGCTTGTCATTCCATTTCTGGTGGTATGTGGAACGTCACATAACTCCTCATGGTTAGAGAGTTATGGCCATGAAAAGTTGGAGACCCCAGGTTTGGGTAATGGACCCAAGTTTGTTTGATGGATAAAAATATGAGTTGTGATATATTTTCAGATAATA
>ML794916.1:208285-250089 GCA_009831015.1 Picea engelmannii | reverse complement strand
AATAATAATAATTCTACATTGATATAACATTTGAAGAAAAAGGATTATAATTACGTTATTACTAATTCACCCTCCCTTTCAGTAATCCAACAAGGGTTTCACCAGGAAACCAATATATTATCACGTCCGTTCATATAGGGGGTGAAAAAATCAATCAAAAGACAAAGCAATATATTGGCAAATATTAAGGGGTGGGGGAGTTTTTTTAGTACTATAGACCAATATAGGTATTTTGGGGGTGAGAGGGGGTTAATTTGGGGCATGTTGGGGGGGCACGTATGCACTCAAGAGAGGTGAAAAATATGAGTATGTTTTCAAAACCCTATCCTGAGCCCTCGATATCAGTTTTCTTGGTCGGTCGTCAATGCATTCTTCGTGATATTACCTAGCCTAAGCCCCCGACATTAGTTTGCTTCATCAGTCATGTGAATTCATCTTGATGTTCCTCCTGTTACTATGTTTGAAGATTTGGTAAGCTTGTAACCTAAGTTAAAACATATATGGACTCTCCACAATTTTTCCTCATTCTATTTTTCTTTGATGGTATTTTTTTAACTGATCACGGGAATGTCTGGATTTCTAAATATGGATGGATGTTTGTATAAGAAGACTTTACTCTTCTAATTTTAACCAATGACTGAAATATTTTGATTTCTATGTTCATATTGTTGGAATAATCGACCCAATCCTTGATGAATTCCTTTCCTTTCTTGTTAATCCTATCTGGGGTCCAACCTATAATGTATGTTTTGACGGAAAGAAAAAAAAAAAATATTTGTTCTAAACCTTATAAAAATTCACAAACTCTTATTCTCTTGGGTGTGGAGAGTACTAAAACTATATAGGGTGCTCTTCCTGTGATCCATGCTTAGTATTTGGGAAACTAGGGTAATCGTTCTAGAAACAAAGTGTTATAATTACGTTAGTCATAGCATGGAAATGTTGGGATTCTCTAAATTTTCTTAACTGGAGATTATTCCACATAGATTAGAAGGTTTTAGCCAATTTAATTTCGGGACAGAGATACCCAATATCTTTTACTTATTTAAATCTTGCATGAGAGCCTCCATCTGTAACATTTCCTTTTCACCAATTCTTAAATTTCCAATACTAAATACTGCAACTCAACCCTACAAACTTAGTCATTCTCTTTCTTCTTCAATGTTAATACAATGTTCACGTACTAGCATTGACACCGATATTTATTCAACAATTATCTTTACTATTCAGTACCTTTATTATTTGTGGTGGTAAATGATTGGAAAATAATATCTACCATGCCACCTCATTCATAAATACACAATGTGATTTGATCCCCTCCTCTACATTCCTATGCTATAGAAATCTATTGTTACTGGAACAAAAAGAAAATGGCATGGGTACCTTCAAAAATACCACGGTTTAGTCTTTTGGTTAAGGAAACATGTATATCGATAAACAGTTGAGTTCGATATATTGTCTATTAAATTTAGAATTTAGATGGACTTTTTAGTTGAATGTCTTCATATTTTTGCATACAATGCAAATAGAAAAATACAACCAATTAAGAAAATAACTTTGGTAAACATCTTCAACTATTCAACCCTTCTTTTCAGTCCACTGTGGTGCTTCCTTTCCCCTCTTCTTCCTAACATGGATTTCCTTTGTTTGAACATGTACATGTATAGCCTCATCCCAAAAAAAAGGATAGCATGCTAGTAGAGCCTGGGATTGTCAATCACAAATATATGCATCAATCCAAGTATTTCAATTTTAAAAACATTGTGTTCTGCTAACTTGCTGAGAAAACAAATTCAAAGTCTTTGATTTACATACCATCACAAAAGAATAATAGCTAAATGGTAATTTATCGAAGACGTTGTCATAGATATGTTTCTTCCTTATTTAAGGAAGTGCATGATACATTGTTAGAACTGCATGGCCCGGCACAATCTATCAACCACACCAAGAAGTAAATATTCAAAGGAAACATATTACTAATTTATTACTTTCATACAACATTAGTCCATCGCATATAAAAAAAAATGGAGAAAAGGACATTCACATTTAAACTATCTCACTCACCTTCTCCAAACATTTCTCCTATGGGGTGCACGACAACAAAAGCAGAGTATTTGTCAAACAACATGTATATCAGCTCTAGAGATATATCAATGTCAGTGTTAGATTGCAAGTTCAAAAAACCAATTTGAGGGAACATTCTTTTGAAGAAATAATACCTCAGCCAAGTGAGCCAGACTGGGAAATGTCCTACAACATTTAATGCATATTGTGGGTATATGATGACCTGAGGAATGAAAAACAATAGCTTTAATAAATATGTATAATAATAAAGTTAAATTTTGAAAATCCGGCAAGGAGAATAAGATTCATTTTTTTATTGTGCAAGACATGGTTATTAATGATATCTGAAGAAATTTTTAAATTAATACCCACAAAGTCAAAAGTTGTGTATGTGACTATAGTGTGTAATACATAGTGATGCATCCTTCTTGTGTGTGAAGATTGGTATATTATCATCGATGGACTTCAAACAACCTATAGAAACAATATGTCTTAAGAAATCTTATATCTTTGTTAGATCTAATGTTGTAATTTGAAAAGCTCTGTTGATGCTTTAAAGATTTCTAGCCAACTTTTATCTTCATTTTAATTGAACATATAGATTTACAAAGGTACATAAATCACGATAGTGCCACTATTTATATAAGGAGGATTAAGGACTATTGCATGCAACTAAATATCTGATATGGTGCTTCGGTAGTGAAGGGTTGTATCTGAAAATTTCTACCAACTTGAGTACTAGAAAAGTTTCCATCTTGTTTCCCTTCTTCTCCCCTTTAGTTTGACTTTGTATATACTTCCTTTGCATAGTCTCACTTGTTCTTTTCCTTAGTTTGTCTGATTTTTATGAACTGATCCAATGTTTTACTGTCATGGATTTGAAAGATGCCTCTGGAATTTACTCTAAACGCATCTTAACCTGACGTTTTTCAATTCCAAACTAACACACATTATAAATGTTTGTTCAGTGTGCTTTCAATGCTCATTCATTGTATATCTTACAGAGTAGTTACTCCCATCATTCCTTGGGTAGATTACATACAACCTTACAGTCATCAACTTGGTGGATGCAAACCAGGCAATAAATTATTTTTGTTGAGTATGTAACTAGTCTCTAAGGTATTTTTGAGTCAATTATTTTTCAGTGGTATTGAACTTATTCTTACAACGCTTCAAAGCTCATTTTTTTTCTTAGCTCTTCATTGTCATGTCATGTTCGTTTCATAAACTAGTTTCACATGCTATCATATTTTTGTACTCTATATTGCAGTTGATTTTCTTCTATCAAATTCCATTATTAGTTTATTTTAAAAAGATCTCATATGACCATACCACGTCCCTATTTTCTTGTGCATCCTTGAACCATCGTATATTATTTGAATGGGTTAATGGTATCCCTCTAAATTTTTTGGTCATTTTCCCAACTAGCATGAGCCCACATGTTCTTCTAGTTCTATAAGGAACCATTCCTTTACACATTCATGACCTCATCAGGTTTATTGTTTTCACCATGTGTACCTCACAAGTTGATTTTGTATGTAATCAGTTCTAATACCCTTTTATATAGTTCAACCTACCACTTCACACCATGTGTATTATCAAAATGATGACCATGCAAATATAATTATTATCTCATTGCAAATTACTATCCCATAGCAAGTTACCCACTTCTTCATGCCATTCTCTTTCTATCGCCATAGAAACCTCATATGTCCATTCCTCTCTAAATATGAACATCTAATTTTCCTTATTCCTTGTTCTTCTGAGGACCGTCGTTTTTGGATTATGTAGACATTTACCCCACTTTTGATCAATGTTCTCCAAGATCAACACATAACTCATATTGTTCTTATGAGAATGGCATTCTCCCCTAAATCTCACAAGCATGATTTCATTTTCCATAAACCACTCCTTTAATCCATTAATATGTAACCCAAAGTCACCACCCATGATAGAGGGAAGTATTGCTCCACTTTCATGCCAATTGTAAAGGCCTTTTGATATGTTATGCTTTCTTCAACCTCTAATGCATCCCATGTAACCAAAATACAACATCTTGCATTTGTTTCCATTCAGGAAACGTTTTGGTCCTAACACAATAAAGAAACAACTAGGAAACCTTTGGGAAACATTTCCCATATATTTTGCCAAAAAAGTATGCAAATTTTTTATTTTCTTCGTTTCCATTCTTCTATTGTTCAACACTTTAGGTGGGTTCCATGACTTACAAAACTTGGAAAAAAGTTTTAAGCAAAAGATAAAACATATATTTTAATTTGAAACAACATCCCTTTGTATCAACTCTTTATGTACTTGTTGACCTCCATACCCATGTAAATTATTTTGTCCTAATGTAGGTCATGGAAACATCTGCATAACAATTTATGAGTAAATTATTAGTTTGAATTGCACTAGTTTTACAAATGGATGTTTAGTGGTTTGTCACAAACCCAAGACATTTAAGAATGTTATGTGAAAATGCAAAGTTTCCAAAGCATTTTCGATCTAGATTGTTGCATAGTACACTGTTCTTTTTGTCACTCCCCTTCATTGGAAAGGCATATTTTGGACAAATGGGATGTAATCAGATTGACAAGCATCTTTTGTTATGAAAAGGAAGGTTCCAAGCAACCTTTCAAGAGGAAAGTACTCCTTTAAACTTGCTAGAAGTTTAGCTTTAGGGTAGATATAGCTATACAAATTCTAGCCAAGGTAATATAGATAATCTTGAGCTAGAAGCCAAAATAAACATGTTATCTCTCCTCGCTTAGGGGGAACCTATGTGACTGCATTTTGTTCCATGATATATCATTCTGGATGTATATTTATCTTGATTCATAATGAAATATTCGATGCATTTTCCAAAGAGAGAAAACATCGTTCAGGATCTACCTATCATTGTGTCTCACAAGCTTAAATATCATGAAACCTTTTCCAGAAACCAAATATATATGGAGAATTTGAAGCCGAGATGATTTGGTAAGCATTGATGAGAAAAAGGTTTCAAAACAATCAACTACTATAACTTGTATATAGATGTGTTTGGTAGAGAGAATTTAGACTAACTTTTGTTATTACCTTTTGCAGTGATTGTGATTTCCATAGGCTTGTCAAATTTGCTTGTAAGATACTTTGTGATATTGAACAATGTAAGTGCAAAAATTCCCTGAAGAATTCACATACACAGCAGGCCCAATGGTCCTGCACGCTGTGTATGTCAATTGGCATACACTAGGCCTACTATGTATGACAATCAGTGTACACAGTAGGCCCATACACTGGGCATGTTATGCATGCCAATTGGAATACACGATAGGCTTGTATATTGGGCCTATTGTGTATGCCAATTAGCATACACAACATGCCTAATGTGTATGCTGCACAACAGGCCCAAGAATTTTTCCACTCGGAAAGTACCAAAATAGATGACAAATTATATAGTGATCTATTTCAAATAATTTCTTAATAGAAGAAAATCATGGATATTGTTTACCTTATTGTTGAGAAAATATAAAGCCATTGTCCATTTTGTTTAAGAGGATCCATTTTCATGAGAATCAACCATGTGGCTTTAATTCTATAAATTGCAAGTTCTGATCAAACTCAATTGTTCAAGCAAAACAATGTTTTGCAACATCAATTTGTTAATTTGAACTTTTGGACATTTTTGGGTGCATCATATTCCAACTCAACGTTTATCACTTTGTTGGGATATCTAAATTGAGAGTTGACAACCTTAGTTTTCAAAGCTCTAGGGTCAATGCCTTTAATATTTTAGACTTAAATCATGCTTCATGGTGCTAACAGTTTTTCATTTTGATGCATATTGGTAGTAGAATAGCAAGGGAGTCCAATTGGAGAAACTTCAACAACAAGCTTGTAGAAAACCAATCATTTGCAGGGAGTACAGTGATTCATTGTTTGAGAGAATAAGAGTTAAATCAACATTTTCAATATTTTTTTGGGTTATTAATTTTCCTTTATATTGAGAGTTGTGTATATTAAGAGGGCAACAATTAGTTGGAAATAAAAACTGTGCTAACCAATATCAATCTTTTGATCACCGATGTATTTGATACTATAATTTTGCATGTATAAAGGAACTAAACAATGTAATAAAACTTTCAATTCCTTCATTGGTTAAACATATCAAACTTAAGGTAAGGCATTGCAAGGCAAGTCATGGTAAGGCAGGACAACGCATGGAAAAGTATGGCAAAGCAAGACAAGGCATGGCATGTCAAGGCAAGGAAATGCATGACAAGGCATGTCATGTCAAGGAAAGGCAAGACAAGGGAATGCATGGCAAGGCAAGGCATGGAAAGGTAAGGCATCGCATGGCATGAAAATGCATGGAAAATCATGGCAAGGCAAGACAAGGCATGGCATGTCAAGGAAAGTATGGCATGTCAAGGTAAGGCAAGGCATGGCAAGGCATGACAAGGCATGACATGTCTGTTGGTTGTGGAGCCTGATTATATTCCTGATTCATAGGTCTTTTGTTTTCAGTCGTGTTTATACCCCATGAAGTATTTACACCCCAGAACTATGTACACTCTTCCACGCGGGGGAGTGTAGGGGGGGGTTACCCCCTTTGTGGGGTCGGGGGGGGCTATCCCCTTGGCTGGGGGTTCGGGGGCAAGTGGACCCCCGAAGGAAAAATTGCCTTGTAAAAGTATATTGTAATTTCATTGTAAATATGGATCGTTCATTATAAGGTCGCAGATCTAACGGTAGAAGTTATGTTAGGGTTTTTTGCCCTAGAAGGCAACCCTCTCTTATGAGGGAAATGTATTGTGGTTGTGTATCATATCGAATAATGTATTCTGAGACGAGAGATTGTGAGATAAATAAGAGGAAGTTACAGCTTGTTTGTTGTAGGTTGTATCCCTTCATATGTTGGATAATAATAAAGGAAGGACCTGGAAATTTCTGTGGTGGGCGTAGCCCACATTGGGTGAACCACGTAAATTTGTGTCTCTATTGTATTGTGTATCTTCTGTGTTTTGTTTCCACATTTGTTTTATTTAGTGCTCCACGGTCCTGTTTTTCTAACAATGTCAAGGAAAGGCATGTCAAAGTAAGGCATGGCATGTCAAGGCAAGGCATGTCAAGGAAAGGAATCACATGGCATGTCAAGACAAGGCATGGCAAGGTAAGGCAAGGGAATGCATGGCAAGGCAAGGCATGGAATGTCAAGGCAATGCATGGCATGTCAATTCAAGGCAAGGTATGTCAAGGCAAGGCCCGGCATGTCAAGGAAAGGCATGTCAAGGCAAGGCAAGGCATGGAAAGGCAAGGAAAATTGTTCCTCGGATCGACAAAATGCCAGTTTTGTTGGACTCCTGGCACCAGATTCCAGCTAGGGGGACCCCTCTCTTGTGATTTTGTCGCCCAGAAAAGTGTTTGTTAGAGGATCTATGGAACTAGGTTTTTGCTCAGTGAAGCACAATGCAAATCCAACACAAGGGGTTGACTTTCACAACCCCTGTGTCGGGCGATTATTGACATTTTGGTCATGTGGGCATTGTCCATACGGACCTTTCGGAGCTTGCAAAACTCAGTTACATTGCTCGGTTGTGATTTTGTGCCCCCAGATCAAATTGTCATTGTGTCCATGAATGGCTTCAAAAGGTGAATTGAAACTTGCCATAACACACAAATCATGCCTTAGATCGATGAATTGTCAGTTCTGTTGGACTGCTTGCACCAAGTTCGAGCTAGGGAGCATGGCATCTCAAAGTAAGGCATGTCAAGGCAAGGCAAGGCATGTCATGGCAAGGCATGACAAACCAAGGAATGTTAAGGCATGGCATGTCAAGGCAAGGCATGGCAAGGAAAGGAAATGGAATGCATGGCAAGGCAAGTCATGGTAAGGTACGACAATGCATGGAAAATCATGGCATGTCAAGGCAAGGCATGGCATGCCAAGGCAAGGCATGGCATGCCAAGGCAAGGAAAGGCAATGCATGGTAGAGCATGGCATGTCAAGGCAAGGCATGGCATGTCAAGGAAAGGCATGGCATGTCAAGGCAAGGAAATGCATGGTAGGGCATGGCATGTCATGTCAAGGAAAGGCATGACAAGCCAAGACATCGCATGGCATGACAATGCATGGAAAAACATGGCAAGGCAAGACAAGGCATGGCATGTCAAGGTAAGGCAATGCATGGAAAGGCACGACAAGGCATGACATGTCAAGGCAAGGCATGTCCATGTAAGGCATGGAATGTCAAGGCAAGGCATGTCAACGCAACACATCACATGGCATGTCAAGGAAAGGCATGGCCAGGGAATGCAAGGGAATGCATGGCAAGTCAAGGCAGGGCAAGATATGGCATGCAAAGTCAAGGAAACACATGTCAAGGCAAGGAAAGACATGTCAAGGCAAGGCAAGGCATGGAAAGCCAAGGCAAGGCAAGGAATTTCAAGGCAAGGCAAGGCAAGGCATGTCAAGGCAAGGCATGGAAAGGCAAGGCAAGGGAATGCATGACAAGGCAAGTCATGGTTAGGCATGGTGATGCATGGCAAGGCAATACAAGGCATGGCATGTTAAGAAAAGGTGTGGCATGTAGGAAAGGCAATGCATGGAAAGGAATGGCATGCCAAGGAAAGGCATGGCAACGCACGATGACACATGGCAAAGCATGGCAAGGCAAGGCAAGGCATGGCATGTCAAGGCAAGGCGTGACATATCAAGGTAAGGCAATGCATGGCAAGGAAAGGAAAGGGAATGCATGGCAAGGCAAGGCATTGCAAGGCAAGGAATGGCAAGGATCAACAATGCCCCAGATATAGGATCAAGGATGCCCCATATCTAAAGATCTAAACAAGAAAAACTCCTAAAAAAACAAAAAAAATGGGGGTGACGTTGGTTAGACACTCGCAACCAGAGTCATGATGCCCTTTTATCCACTATAACCAGTGACATGCCACTTGTTGCATGAGTCTAAATAGCACCATTCTTCAAAAGTGGCCAAAACTCATGAGAAAAGTAATGGTTAGGGCATACTTTTGTGTGGAAGTGTTCCTAGACCTAATGAAGACCTATTCATTTCTGAAATATAATAGAAGAAGACATATAGACTAGTTAACTCTCAAAACATATTCAAGGCAAACATAATCATATATAGCACAAAATGGAGAGGGTTTGTACTTAAGCTTATGTAATAGAAATTACAAATGATAGTTAAATTATATAACAATATTTTTTATGATCTTTACTAACGTTTATTAGAATTATTGAATGTTTTATAGCATTGGAATGACATATTAGCTGTAACTTATTTGAAATTTTATTATTGTATGTGCACTTTGATATGATGTAATATATTATCATTTCATTTCATATGTTGTAATATTAGATATATAACAAAGAAATTAATTATTGCATGAAATAAGTAATAACTTTTCATTCTAAATGGTTTTTTTGCAGAACAAAGATCTTCCAGAAGATCTGGATCATCCTCATCAAATAGATCCAAATGACGTTGGGTCGGATGCTGAGATGGTAGATGATGCTCATGATGACAGGGAGGTCAATGTCGATGCAGATGATCATGATCACGATGGTGATGATGATGAGGCAGTTGCTAGTAGCAGCCAATGCCATTCATGATCATATAGACTGCATCATGGATCACTTTTTATATATTGTTATAATGTCTCTTTTCATGGTTACTATCATATGTATCATTTTCACGGCCTCCGGTACCATATTATTGAGTTGTATCATTTTGACATGTATCATTTTGACTTATATCATTTGGACATGATGTATCATATTGACTTGTATCATTTTGTCTTACATAATTTATCATTTTTATTTATATCATTTGTACAATATGTATCATTTTGACTTATGTCGACTGTTAGACATGTATCATTTTCACATTGTATTGATCCACTGACATATTTGACTTTCACTTGTTTTAGTTATATATTATGATGATCTTATCAGTATTGACTCGTCTATTTTTATATATTGAAAATGGTTGATGATTTTTGGATGCATATTTATTACGTATGATGGTTTTGATTTACTGCTCATGATGGATGTTGTCAAATTCACTTAAACTATAGATATTTGACTCACTTGTTTTAATTATAGATGATGATTATGTTATAATAACTATCTTGTTATTTTATATATACTGGATGTTGTAGATTCTATTTTGATGGAGATTTAATAAGTATAATGATGTTGTTAATTTGTATGGATGTCCATTTCCCTGAAAATTCTTTATAAATGTTATCCTATAAAATATTTCAAATGCATTTATATGACTTACTGTATAATCATATAAGTTATTTAAGAGACATGATATGTTTAATTAATTATATTGAAATAAAACATATTAAATTAATAATTGTAAGCAAAACAAGAAGCATTTTTGGAAGCAAAAAAGGAAGCAACAATGGAAGCCAAATTGGAAGCCACACTAGAAGAAAAACTGGAAGCCAGCCCAGAAGCAAAACTAGATGCMAAAATAGATGTAAAACTGGAAGCCAAACCAKAAGCCAAACTGGAAGCAAAATTGGAAGCCATATYAGAAGCAAAAYTGGACGTAAAGCTAGAAGCCAAGCTAGAAGTCAAACTGGAAGCAAAATTGGAAGGTATATCARAAGAAAAACTGGAAGCAACACCTAGCGCTACTCCTGGMATTATTTCCAACACTAAACCTAACGTTATTTCCAGTGTTATTTTCTCGACGATAAATCTGGTGCAATTATAAAAATTCTAGATTGCACCCAGTTTTGCRCTGGAAAAGGTGTCCAATTCGTGAAATGAAATACACTAAATTTTGGCACTATTTTAGGTGCTAATTGCATGTTTTGTTGTAGTGAGTCTCTCGGGTGATCCATCTTGCCTTGCCAAGGTTTTCTCACACCAAGAAAAAAAAAATTGAGACTTCCTCGAGTCTTACAGTCAAGATATCCTTCCAACTTGATCTTACCGAGGCATCCCTCCGGCCTGTGTTACCTCAACACAATATTTGTTTATGGTGATCATGATGTATCACGGGTTTCTCATGTCACAACAATATCCTTTTTCTATGCTTTCCAAGATTGACAGCCATCATCTGTCCCTCTAGGACAGATCTATTATCTCACATGTATCACATGCATACAATAACCATCAGACATAACATCAATTTCAAACTAATTTCTTTCAAATCTGTTACCCATAGATTTTCTAATTCACAATTTTGTTTCTGATCTGTTTCATACAGGAACCAGATTCACAAGTATGAGATTTTCCTTCTCATAACAGTTTGGCTCAACAAGCATTAGTCTTCCTCGTGGATTACAATACTGCCATATCCAAGACCCTCTTTCCTCCAATTCCATCTTTACATAGCCAAACAAGTTATCATTTATCATGCACATACATTTCATTACACACTTACAATGGCTTCCAAATAATTTCAACACTGTGCATACTAACAATTAAATATTATTATTTATCCATTCAATGATATAAAGTAAAAAGGAAATATATCATTCCTTAGACATGCATCATTTCAATATACCACACTTTTCCAAATGCAATTCAGTCATTAAAGGAATTTAATCAATGTGTCAATGCCAATGGCCACACTTACACACAATTCACCCTTGCATTGATTTTAGATTATTATTTTTCATGTTAAGCACTCTTTCCATGGTGTGTTGGAACTCGACCAACTTCTCCCACATGGATTCTCTATCCATATTCATTATTACAGCAAGACTGTCCCTCCTGCTTTGAGCTGATCTTAGCCTCCAAACAGCATACATGAAGCTAAAGAATTCACATGAGTGCATTCAAGTGTTCATTCTTCATTGGAAGCCAGGATGCCAACATTTATGGCCACCCTATTTGTCTCTTTACCATTCTTTAACTCTGGTAGATTATTGAAAGGTCCTTCTTCCATAATGGGAAATCCATTTTCTACCCTCTCATGTAAACATGCACTTCCTTAATTCATTAAGTTGATGTGTTGCTCACGAGCACTGTTGTTCCCAATCATTCTCAATTGGTTAATGCATTCATGACATATTATTTCAAGAATTTTCTTGCAAGGATCTCAATCACCCTTGATTGTCAAAGATTCTTCCCTCTGTCCTTCATGTACTTCTTTCTTGAATCATACCCTGCTTGGGTATCATTGGCATACCACAACCACTCTAAAACTCGTGCATATCATTAAAACAATAAAATATTTTGCAATGGATTCTTACCCAATTCCCTTCATGCTTTATGCCACATATGCATGAACACTTTTATACATGTTCTAGCTGCCAACACCTTCTCTGATATTACCTCATTAGTGGTGCTTTCATGGGAACTCCCAAGGTCCCTCCAATAACTTTCAACAACAGTCTTCTTGTATTTACCTTTGTTTGAGGTTGTTCACCATTGGCAGTTGTCCTTCCCTAATAGCTCCAATCTTTTCTACACGTGACATACATCACCACATTCACATTTTACACTAGTTGTCATGTAAAATAAAATGCATGTACCACATCGTTTAATTTAGCAAAATATTTTCATATATGTTCTGGCACATTATATGCATCCCATCTCATTGCTCTCAATGTTTTCATGGGCGTAAACAAAATCAAATTTTCAACTGTTTATACAATCACACAGCCATCAACATTTCCCATGCCAAAAGTATTCACATACAACATCATATCAGTTTCTCATCCCGGAGAAACACCATAAACAACAAGGAAGGAGTCAAGGGACTCTTCCCTTTTTCCAAACTCCTTCTACACAACCTGGAACCTTCAGTCCAGCTGAATTATTTCCAAGGCCTTACTACCTTCACACAATATGGATTAACCAAGCTCATTATTCAATGTATTTATTGATTTGTCTGTCATTTACCAGTTGTATCTATTTCCATAGTTGTCCCTTTAAATAATACAACTTTGTCTCATTATTCAGAGATTTAGAGTGAGAAAGTACTAATTCCTTTCCTTATTATTTGCTTATGAAATCTCTCCCTCTTGGGATCTACCTGCTCTCTTCCTTAAGCAATCTTGGTCAAGTTCATCTTGACCTTCCTGGACAAATCGACATGCTGCGATAGCAAGCTTTTAATTCATAATGAATTATGAACCTGTGCATTCTGCACATTACCATTAAGAATCAGAATGGTCAACATTCATTTGCATATGTTTCACTCATGCACGATATTTTAAAATGTAATACATGATTCTTATATAAACAGGCCTTGCATCTGATTGCCCAACTCTCGGCAGTCATTAAGGTTATAGTTGCGTTCTCATGACATAATCTTTACACGGTTCATCGATGGGAACTTCTTCAATATACATCTCTCTTGTTGCATATCCGAACGGTTTGAAATGACCTCAATTCTTGAGTCAGCCTCAACTTCATTATTTCATAATTCTATCCAATATTCCATAAAGAATATAAGCATGCATTCTTATGATACATTCCAAATACCTTCAAATAGATATATTTATGTTATCATTTTGCTTTCAAGTTATGATTTCATGACCTTAATCACATGCATTAGCATGTTGGGTATGTCCACCATTGGCACACTTCACAGTTTCCATATTGCATGTCGATTTAATTCATTTCACTCGTTATTTTTCACAATCATTCTCATGCAATTATCAAAGGCATAACCATGTTGCCTTTGTCATGACAACAAAGCATTCCTACCCATTTATTCTTTCAACAACTTACACAAGATCTTCCTGAGGAAATGGAAACACATCCCCTTCAAGATATTACTCCATCAAGACAAATCATACCCTTCCAACATAGGGTCGGCCATGCATCCATGGAATTACTTAAATATGGCAAGTACAAATATTGCCTCACATCTCACTTATTCAGACTATCATACTTTAAGCATGTATATGTATATTTACATATATGTCGGTGCATCACTTGCACCTTTTTACCTCAATCATTCATATGGATTTAACATTATCCAGTTTTGATGAGAATTTACAGTCACTTACACAACCAATCTCATCAATAAAATCATAATTGTGTTGCCCTATGTACAAGATAACAGTGAATAAAAAGATCACTCTTTCTCTTTTCTCTCTTAACATTACATCTTAGCTCTTTCTGAGGAATTTCATACTTCCTCAAGTTATTATTTTAACAAAAATACTCAAACCCTTCATCATAGGGTTAGCCATGCATCCATGACATTATTCATTCTATTCCTTTCCCTACCACCCTCTTACTTAGGCAGTCATATCATGCTTTCAAGCATATAAGTATTTCTATGTGTGTATTATGCATGTGCATTGCTTGCACCATTTTATATTGTTCTTTCATATTTATCCAATATTAATATTAGTCTTCTTCGAAGAGAATTTACATCCATCCACATGATTAGTCCCGTATATATATGCATTCCTACCTTCATACTAGGAAACTCTATAACACATTCAATCCATGCAATCAAACACCTACTTACATATATGGATGTTCAGCATGCAGGCTCATTGTTGCACCCCTTTTTTTTTCCATGTCATTCACACGAATTGACATTTCAAACTTCCATAATACTCCTCCTTGGAATCTTACGTCATTTATATGACAAGTCCTATAGGGACACTCACAATTATGTTTCCCTCTTTACTTTTTTTATGGAAACAACCAGCAAGAAGTTGCTCTTTCCTGACTATTATCAAGCATCCCACAATTATGAGAATAGCAATAGCTAAGTACAACATTCACCCAAGGTAGCGAGATAACAATTCCAATTTCTCTTCCTGCCTCTAACCATTCTTGATCAGTAGACCTCTACCAAGGAAATTCTTTCTCATATTTCCTCTTATTGTTGCATGAGTATACTAAGCCATATCCATATGGCTACCATCCACCTCTGGATGTGAATTTGACCCATTGGTCATCTAGAACTGTTGCAACATTTTCCTTTATCGGACATCATTTCAGTCTCTCATTAATCATCAAAACCCTATCTTCATAAGGCAAAAGGCAATAGTATTATCAACATTTTATTCATGTTGTTACTTCTCCTGGTATCAATAGGTCATTATCAACCACAGTGCACAATTTAGCAGGCTATATTCTATAACCCATCACAGGTAATTATAAGTCTATGTGCACGCTTTATACATGTTCACTCTTTTCCATATGTATTCCACCGTATCCTCATGCACCAAGCATTTTACCCATGCCTGCAGTGTAGACATATTCCCACTATTTACCTTTGCATTCACTTGCATAGGTAAGCTTTTAGGTCAATACATATATACAATCTCTTTTGTACGGCCACGAGCTCATAAAATGGCTCACAAAATTAAGCCATTCCACTCCTTTTAAGAGGACCATCAACAATATAAAAGACTCCTTTTTATTTGCTTAGATGGGTTATTTCAGCAAAACATGTTTCATTCATTACAAGTCAAATGTACAGACCTTGCACATTTACTATCAATCCTCTCATCATGAGGAATTTCATATATAGGGTTTAGTCTTTTATTTAAGCATCAATTAACACTGCTAAGGATTCTATCAATCCATACTAAGTTCCTTTATCCACAAGGACACTTTCTGTAAGGGTCTTAGCCCTTACGCACACAATCACCATATTAAGGTTTTTATTGTAAACA
The DNA here is from genome assembly GCA_009831015.1 of Picea engelmannii. Classification (NCBI taxonomy): domain Eukaryota; kingdom Viridiplantae; phylum Streptophyta; class Pinopsida; order Pinales; family Pinaceae; genus Picea; species Picea engelmannii. The sequence goes on along the minus strand of ML794916.1, from coordinate 234,402 downwards.
TTTAAAACAATAGAAAGTTTCAATATGCGGTCCTTCTCCTCAAGGAATTGTGCATATAATAAACAATCCTTTAAAATGTAGAAACACCTTTCAATATGCTCATCTAAATCTTGATATACCAGTCCTATGACTGATCTCTAGCCCATCAAGGTCTAGTGTTGCAACCTGCTCTGATAGATAGGGTAGGGTAGGGTGCCCTCCCCCTTAAAAGTTATCCAATAAAATTTATTCGACTCTTTCACGAGCCCAAGCACGCCAAGTGTTGTAACCTACTCTAATACCACTATGTAACACACCCAATCCCCTAAGTACCTTTTTAAGAGATGGGGTACTGAATTTTCACTTTTCCTCAATCGTCTGAAAACCTCCTCTCAAGGACACCATCTTATTCTTCTCGTTAAGAGCTTTCCAACGACTGTCACCATGCTCAAAACTGAGCTTTGGATCAAAAGTTATGGCTTCTTAAAGTTTTAAGCCTTCTTTCCTTATAATGCCATGTGGCGACCATAAGGCTCCATGTCATCCTCTAATGCATATGTGGCACTTGCCACCTAGCCCATTGAGTCCTCGTTCTTTTGGAACTCCTAATTTGACGACCCAAATTCACTCGGTCCCTTTTCCCTCTAAACAATGGGACATAAGGTTACTTCTCCCACTCTAATGTCCTTTCTTCGACAAACCTTACCTTTATATCCAATGGCTTGAAAGTCCAATCGATCAAAGGCCATGATCATTTCGATGCATCTAATGTGCACGACGGTTAACACCCATTCCCTCTTCACCTTTTCTTACCCGACCAGGTGGGGCCTATGATAGATCGACAATTGTCATTACATCGCGCCCTCTCACCGATCAACGGCCCAGCTCCTACTTCAGAGTTCCTTCATCGGAGTGAAATTATTCTGATAATTCAAACTCCTATAACATACCCACTCTGATGGATGATAGAGATCGTTACTCCTTCCCCAGTCAACAACTAAGATATTATGGTGTCATCCCATGGTATTTGCCTACAGTTAGGCCGACACTTGACCTTTCAACAAATCCCCTATCGACACGTGGCACTCATTTTCCTACGAATCCATGTCTGATTTGATCAATTTTGTGTGACATGTGGCACCACCATCGAGCGACACGTGGCCCACCCTTGTGCTGACATGTGGGCTATCTGTCAGGATATACATCACCACCGGGCACCGGATATCAAATCTTTCATCGTGCAGTATGAACCTCAAGACTCCACTCTCAGGGATTATGAGAATATTAGCTAAGCTAATCTCGTGATTGTGGGATCGCTAATTAAGTTTACCATGGGGTTATGACCCCCTTCTCTTAACATAATATCTACGGTTGAGAATCCTTGCGAGAGGATCTAACGGCTATCGTAGTTTCGTCCACTGCCTCTGATGTTACTCGGCTCTATAGACTGAATGCTTGAGATTAGATCCTGAATCAATGGATCGACGATTCGGATCTCCTTTCGGAGTACCTCCGTTGGAGCTCTTCTATTCCCCATAATTCCAATACTCTGAAATGCTAGCTCCAATGGACGGATAAGATCTCTCTGCACTCCTCTTGATCGAAAGGTTCAGATCATGACACTTGTGCTTTGTGTATTGGATGGATGATGTCATCCACATCAATGTGATGTCACCTTCCTCTTGGCCTCATCTCGAAGCACCACCAATATCTATGATCAATATTACTTTCAACTATAATGGATGATCAAGATTGCTCCTCGGAGTCTTGCCTTCGGAGTATCTTCATCTCGATGGACCAAATTACCTCAACTGTTCCACTGCAATGGATAGTGACTATCACTCTGAATTCTTCCCCGTTAGATTGACATCTTTGGTTGATCCAGAGTCTCGTCCTAGTCTAACCGTGGAATACTCTGATGGGTCTTCTATGATCAACAGTTGAGATCATTCAATACCTTATATATGACAACCAAGGTTAAAATAAAGGTCTAAGGCCTAATTCTCCCAAGGGTCCCACGCTCGACCCACCAGCCAATTACTTGTCACCAATCACAGGCTGACACCTATAATTCTTTGTACACGTTGGAATTTTGGGTCGGCATGACATGTCATACTGACGTTACTCCTCTTAGTCTCGTTTAAATGAGACCTGTGACAATCTACGGTAGAATTTATCCCTAGTTTGTCCACCGATAAACGACCCAGATTGTCCCTCAAACTCTTCCATCTAGGTGTCTCCACTTCGGCATCCAAGGCTACTCCGACCGGGAAATTCCAATAACACTCCCCTTAGGATTTACAATTGTGATCGAATCACCATTGTAAATCCAACAGTCATGATGGAACTGGGTCTTATATTCCCTCGATCTCTGAGCAAATCCACCATGACAAATCTAACAGTTCACATCTTCCACATTTATCCTCTAATGGATCAACGGTCCTCATTGATTCAGGGTATACCCTCTATAGGTGTCATAACCTACTTCGATGCAGGGTTAGGATCTCTCCACGCCGCCAGATTGACGATCAAGACTACGTCTCACCCTAGATCAAATGGAGGGCCTAGATCTAAGTGTTGTTCCAGATCAACGGTCACAATCTTTCGGGCAAATTAAGAGCTTTTATGCAGGATTGATAGTCTAGTCCATGACTTAGTCAATTTCACGGGATTTCACTGAGTCTTTTCAAGACTTGGCGAGTTTTAGAAATCTTCACTCGGTTCCAAGGCACCCCTTTTCCTACGCAGGATACCTCTGATTCGTTTCATTCCAAAAAATCCATTTGTCATAGGAAAACCAAACACAACGATGCACAGGTATATAGATCCAAGCACTGTGACATACAAGTGGTCTCTATTTCCTCTTATCCAGAAAGGTCCATTTGTCGCAGGTATCCAAACACTACAACACTCGAGTGCCTCTATATATGTGTGTATATATATAGGTATAACTATAATTGTGTGCACTATTAGCTAGGTTAGAGTTTCATTCCTTTAACTAGAGTCGATACAAGGCTCAAGCATGCACATAACCATATGATTTCTCAATTGTTAGAATGCACAAAATCCAAGAGATCCACCAATCTAATCATCAATCATGCATGCACATCCTTGAGACAATTACAAACATTTGGTCATAAATTACATTCAATACACAGAGTTCAGAAATACTTATTTGTTACAGTTGATAACCATCCAACTAATTGTGGGTGTTTGCCTTTCCACCCAATCGTAGGCTCAAATGAATTCACTCATATCACTCTGGCCACCCCCATGCCAAGCCATGATACCACCAGGGAACCTCTCTCTCTTTGGCTCTCAACAATTTGTGAAGGACACTCTCCATCACACTACTCTTGGTAGAGATTTTCCCCACACCCACCTAGCTCAAGCCTCAACGAGGTTTGTCAGATACCTTCTTAGTATCAAACTTGTAGCCTTCTCAACTCGGGTTGGGATTTTTGGACTCTCCACTCAAATTTCAGAGCTCAAGCTATTTTTCCTTGACTATTTTTTTTTTTACACAGTCCTTCCCCTACCTCTAGGATCTGAACTCCCTCGAGTTCTTCCTCCTCCCTTCCCCGTGCGTCTCTTACACGTAATCTCATGAGGGAAGGTTCTCAATCTATTATTTTTCCTTTTGTCAGAAGTAAATCCATGGAGTCAATTTGGCTGCAAAAAATGGTTCTTTATGGTACCTTAGGTTGATGGTTTTTTATTGTCTTAGCTTGACCTCCCAAGCTCTTATTCATTTGGGTGGGTGGTTGTTCAACTACAATCCCTCTTCCCATTAACTACCTTGTCTTGTAATCAAGGAAATAACTTATTATTTTCAGATTAAGTATTTCAGCAAGGAATCTTGGGCATGATGAGCCCCTCTATAGTCTTCCTCACTCTCTCCTCTAGTTGTATCATGGCCAGTACTTTCAAGGTTTCTCCCCATAATCAATTGGTTGGCATTTTAAACCAAATAATAAGACATTTACAATTTTTTTTATCTCATTCCATGCAACCATAATTCATGATTAATTCCACATAATCATAGGTTTAGAAAGGGGGGTGTTACAGCAATGGTAATATTGGACCTATTACATGGGTTAAAGAAATTAGAATAGGATTTAATAAATCTAAAAAAGATTAAAATTAAAATGAAAAAATCTTATTTTTCTAGCAGTGGACCTCTAGCTGCAATTTTGTTTGTAGCTTTTGTTATAGATGATGAAATCAAGTTTTATTGAAGACCCATTTGAGATATTGAATATATATTTACATTGATATAAGATACTTTCTCTATTGTAGAACTTGGAGTGAGAAAATTCTTACTGAAATTCAAGGTATGCGCGACTACAATGTTTTATAGACCTTTGATACTTCAATTAATGATATCTCATAAACAAGAAGACAAAATGAAATTCCATAAAAACCCCATTTGAGCCAACAAAGATTCCTTTAAAATGAGTTATAATATTCCCTCTAAAATGATATGTAGAGGTTGTCACACCTATATAAATTTTGCATAAGATAGTTTCCTTGCATTCTATCCATTATTGTGCTTCTATGGCGGCCATACAGTTGTGGGTAAGCTGAGAAAGGGATGAAATGAGGTTGCCCAAGATTCTAGATGTCACGTGTAGAATTTTTTAAGCCATGACATGGTTGTATGAATCTGCAATAATGTTGAATGTGAGAGCATTGAGTGTAAAGGGCCACAAAGGATACCAAGGTTTATATAGCAACATGGGTTGTTGTAGAGGTCATGGAACCTCCATGGGCAGCATCGAAACCTTGCAAAATTTCTAAAAATGTTGTAGACCAATGGATGTAGTGAATCTATGTAAGGACTCTCCTGCAATGGTGAATGAAGGTCCAAGGGTTAAAAAGCTATGTAATGATTGTGGACCAACTGGGATGCTTACAGTGTATGGCCTAGGACTCCAAGAGTGCCAAAAGGAGTTTGGAGATTATTGCAAATATTTGAACCCAAAATATGCTTCAAACCTTGATTCCCATAGAGTGGTTACCCACTCTAATATCAATGATCCAAATCTTTAGGGCTAAGATCCGAAAGGATTGAATGCCAAGAGAAGATGAGAGAAAACATACAAATATGCTATGAATGTTGATGAGAATGCGTGAACTAAATACACCACAAAACATGAGAAAGATAGAGAGTTGGAGAAGAAGGATTCCATTAAGAAGAACCATTACATGCAATGAGGCTGATTTTGGGACTTCTCCTTCCCGACCTTCACTCTCTTCCTATTTTCTTCTTATAAGGTGTCTTGTTGATGAAGTCAACATTGACTAGGTTTGAATCCATCAATTACATATCTCTCAAGTTCTCTTTTACTTAAAAATATGTCTTTATGACTTATACATCTGAAATTAGACTATAATCCCCCTTAAGGTTCATATCAACAATGGAAGAAATAAAACACATACACATGGATTTCTCCTTCAAATCAGTTTTTCATTCATTTGATCAAAGCTTACAAGGTGACCTCTATAGCCTGCTTTGAACCAGCTGTTGTACAGTCAATAAAGTCACCTCAAAAAATAGTGTATGGCATGTGAAAAGAGGCTACAACTACAACAATATAGCCTACTCTATTTATACCTTTCCTGGACAACAAATCACTCTTTCTCCCTCTTGATCACTAAAGCACACTCCAACAATACCATGTATGGCCATATCTAAAAGTGTATGGTTAGATTTGAAGATGTAGGGCTGGTGGATGAAGAAAAGACGACTATAGTGGTGGTATGGACTGTACGACCTATTGTACTTGTTGGTCTCTTTAGTATATATGTTCTTCTTCTCTTTCAGATGCAATCTTCCTTCCTCTGGGTCACTTGCTCTCTTTTGATGTGTGTGAGATCTCTCTTTTATTGTCCTATTTATGCTTTGAGAGAGGATAACTAATCTCCTCAATCCCAGTTGCCACCTATCTCAATCATGAGATGTATTACTAATATTAAATTATAATCTAAGTCAATAATGTTCTAGAACTTCAAAACATTAGACTTTCACTTTTGTTTTTTATTTTTCAAGTGAAGTTACCAGATAGAATTAGTGATCACCTTTTCAAGGTGGTCACCAAAGAAATCTTTCAAACCACTTCCTGCATATCCACACTGAACCTATGCAAGAAGTTCCTACTCAAGCTACATTTCTCAACACTCCCTCTTAGCGAGGAAGGAATTTTGCACCAATCCAAGTATGTATATTAATGCTTCAAACTTTTGTTTGGTCAAGGGTTTGGTCAAAATATCAACTACCTATTGATCTGTGGGAATATATTGGAGCTTCACTACTCCCTTATGAATCTTATCTCGTATGAAGTGATATCTAATCTTTATGTGCTTGGAGTTTTCCTAAAACACTAGATTTTCAAAGACTTTGATACAACTCTGATTATCATAGTAAATGATTGTGTGGTCCAAATCCTAATCAAACAATCCTACAAATAACTTGCAAAGCCAGATGGCATCACAACTAGCAATATTGGTTGTTATTTATTCTACCTTTGTTTAGCTAAATGTTGCAAAAGTTTATTCCCTATTGAACCAGGATATTATTGTTGATCCCAAGCTAGAGAAACACCCTGAGGAGCTCTTCTTGTCTCCTACACTTCCTTCCCAATATGAGTATGAATACCCTTGCAACTTCACTTCACCATTTGCAAGATATCTCAGACCATACTACACTGTACTCCTCAAGTATCTAAGAACATGCTTTGTTACTACCCAATGCTCCTTCCTTGGATTCACCATGAAATGACTCAAGGTATTCACTTAAAAACATATATCTAGTTTGGTGTTGACAAAATACATCAAGGAACCTACCAGCTTCATATACTACGTGGGACCCACCAACTTTGAATCTAAATTTGTCACATTCTTCATATCAGTGATCATGGGTGTGGCCATAGGTTTGTAGTCCTCCATCTGAAACCTCTTCAGAATCTCAATTGCATACTTACCCTACCCAAGGAAAATCCCCCCCAGACTTTGTCAAATCTCCAAACCCAAGAAGTAATGCATCATGCCAACATCCTTCATCTTGAACTTAGATACCATGTCTACTTTGCACCTTGCAATGAGTTTCTCTGCACTTGTAAGAAACAAGTCATCTACAAACAAAACTAAAATGAACTGAACAATCCCAACAAATATATCATATACGTTAGGATCTGCTTCACTTTTGGTGAAGCTCATACTTTGAAAATATCCATATATCTTGGAATACCATGCTCTCGGTGCATACTTGAGTCCATACAAGGATTTATGAAGCCTACAAACATGGGACTCTTTCCCATTTACCTCTATGCCCTAAGACTACTCTATGTACACTTCTTCCTCAATGATCCCATTAAGGACATTTGTGATCATATCCATTTGATGTATCCTCCATCCCATAAATGAAACTAAGGATGTAACTTCTATAATGTAAGTGTACCTATTGATTGTAGCAAATGTCTCTTCATAGTCCACTCCCTCTTTCTAGGAGAACCATCTTGCCACAAACCTCACTTTAAACTTCTCATTGCTGGCATTTGTTGCATTCTTGATCTTGTAGAGCCACTTGGAACTCAATATTGACCTCCCCTCCATCATTGGCACTATGTCCCAAACATCATTCTTTATTGTGGAGGTGTACTCCTCTACCATGGCATCCTTCCATACTTGTTGATTTGTTGCCTCCTGAAAGCTAGAAGCCTCGTAATATATGATGTTTCCCATCAATGCCATGTAGTTTGGAAACTTCTTCTAAGGTCTACTCTCTCTAAATGTGCTCCTAGGAGCCTCAAAATACTTCTAAGAATCCATAAATGTCTGAGTGAACCATCGAGGTCTCGTGACAAAAGTGGAATGGTATTGTCTCCTCCTCTTCACATGAATGTTGTTGTACTGCTCTAAGAGTCACTGGTGACCTTAGCTTAAAATTTGGAGATTCTAGCTCCTCAAGCTCTATCACTGGAATAGGCTCATGGTACTCCCTAGATGCAAAGTCTTCCTCAAAATTTACATCCCTACTCACTAATGTCTTCCTTTGCTCTAGAATATAGACCCTATAAGCCTTTGAAGTCTCACTATAACCTACAAATAAATCGTTCATGTTAGAGTATTCCAACTTAGTCCACTTTTCCACCAGTATATGTATATAAATCGGACAACCAAATATGCATAAGTAACTCATCTCTATCTTTACACCAGTAAATGCCTCCTCTAGTGTCCTCTTCCCAAGATCCCGTGAGGACACCAGTTTTGGATTTAGACTGATGTGTTGCATGCCTCTTCCCAAAGAAACATCAACATGTCTTGATCATGAATCGTGGCCTTAGCATCCCCTATGATGGATTTATTCTTTCTCTTTGCAACCCCATTCTATTGTGGGTTATACGAAATAGTCATCTCCCTCTTGATTGTTTCCTCCTTGCAGAAACCCTCGAACTCCTCAGAGGTATACTCACCCTTGTTATATGAGCTCAAGACTTTCATCTTCTTCCTTGTCCAGATTTTTACTAGAGATTTAAACTCCTTAAACCTACTAAAGACCTCATCCTTGGTCTTTAGGAAGTAGATCCATGTTTTGCGGAGAACTCATCAATGAATGAAACAGAGTACATGCTTCCTAAAATTGATGACACTGACATCGATCCACAAACATTTGAATGCACTAGATCTAGAATATCCTTAGACCTATGTTTGATTCTTGGGAAAGAAACCTTGACATGCCTTCCAAGAAAGCACCCTATGCATACTCCATGTTGCTCGGTAATGAACTCTAAAAGACATGTGACTATCTCCCTTTGAATAGGCAACACCCTGTGATGCAAGTTCCCCATCCTCTTGTGGCACAACTTGCACAAGCTATCATCGTTATGAACAAGGGCTCAAACAGGTTCATTGTGCAACCTGTAAAGTTTACCTTCTCTAACCCCTATTACTAGAGATGTATCTAGGCTAGATTCCTTTGGTCTAATGAGGACCTATTGGTTCTTAAACACAACTAGAAATCCCTTATCCTCTATGATTGACACTGAAAGCAATTTATTTTTTAGATTTGGAACAAACAAGACATCATTAAAATCTAAAGGGCTACTTGACTAAAACTAGAAGGGAATAGTACCAACTCCTGCTACTGTATACTTGGCATCATCACCAATCTTAACTTGTACTCCTAAGTCCCGCTTCGTTGGACTAGAAAATAATTGTCGGGCATATGCCATATGACTAGATGCCCCATTTTCCAGATACCACACATTCCTAGGAACCATGTTGGTAGAAAGGAAAGATACCATCGAGAAATACTTGTCAAACTTGGTAATAAAATTGTGGATCTAATTTTATGCAGAGGTCGCTACCTATCTAGACACTTTGATGCATAATAATTATGCTTATGATAAATAAAGCACTTGATTTTACTCAATTCCTTCTTTCCCTATTTTACTCCTCACTCTTTCCCTTACCCTTGCCAGGTCCTTTACGTCTACCCTTATTTTTCTAACCAAATAGGGCTAGGTTATCATCACCACCCTTCTTATTGACTTCATTTGAGTCTCCTCCTAGATATAATCATCCCACAACCTTTCAAATTTAGGAAGTTTCTCATGAGCACAAATACCATTGACAAATGGTTCCCATGAAGCTAGGAATCCATTCAGTTCCATGTTCACTAGCTCTGCATCTACAACCTTCTCCCTAACTACTGCAAGTTTATCACAAATTTGCATGACCTTCATAAGGTAACTATTAATTGAATATGATATAGTCATCTCTATGGATCTGAATTTGTTTCACAAATCATCTTTCTATTTATGTTCTCACCCTAGTAGAGGCTTACTAGGGCATTGAACATTTCCTTTGTCGTATTCTTCTTGAATATATGTGGGATCAAATGATACTTTATTGCATCCATGGTCATATGCTTGGTCCTCACTTCCATCCTCTTATGAGATGCAAACTGTCACGAATCTATAAGCAAAGGCACAACATCCTTGAAAATATCCCAGAGATCATTCTCTTCCAATAAGAGCATAACCCTCACATTATAAGAAATTTGAGGTGTCATCCAGTATGTCCTCAAATATGAGTCTAGCTAAGGCCATCTCTGAGATCTAAAGCACAAACTCCCAAATCTGAAAATTGATCCTTAAAAAAAAGGAATATTGAAACCCTCTAATTGTTGGTCCTTCTTTCCGACAATTGATTTACTGCCCTAAATCCTTGAGAATCTCAACTAGAGAAATAGCTCTAATACCACGTAAATTTTTCAAGCCTAAGTGACAATTGCCCTGATTTTCTCTCATTAAATAATTTTAAAAAAAAATGTATTTAACAACATAAAATTAAGTTTATGAACATTGCATCAATCACACAACAATTGAAATATGAAGAATGAAAGAAATAAAACACATAAACATGGATGTCTCCTTCAAATAAGCTTTTCATTCCTTTGATCAAAGCATGCAATATGACCTTTGTAACTTGCTTTGAACCAGTAGTTGTATGACTAATAAAATCACCTCAAGCAACAACGTATGACTTGTGAAAAGAGGGTACAACTACGATAATATAGCTTTCTTTATTTCTACCTTTCATAAACAACAAATCGCTTTCCCCCTCTCTCAATCATTGAAGCACACTCCATCAATACACTGTATGGCCAGATCTAAAGGTGTACGACCAGGTATGAAGGTGTATGGCTAGATATGAAGATGTATGGCTAGTGCAAGAAGAAAAGATAGTTATAGTGGTGGTACATACTCTATGGACTTCTATACTAGTTGGTCTCTTTAGCAGGTCTTCTCTTATTCTCTTCTAGATGCACTCTTCCTTCATCCATCTCTATTGATATATTCTCATGTATGTGAGATCTCTCCTATCTTGTCCTATTTATTATTTGAGAGAGGATAAATAATCTCCTCAATCCTAGCTATCACCTATCTCAATCATGAAATGTATGGCTAAGATTAAATCCTAATCTAAGTCACCAATGTTCTAGAATTTCTAGAACATTTCATTTAGATTCCTAAGACAAGTTGAATTCAAAACATTAGACTTTCACATTTATTTTTTATTTTTCAAGTGAAATGACAAGATAGAATTAGTGATCACCTTTCCAAGGTGGTCACCAAAGAAATGTATCGAACCACTTCATGCACGTTCACACTAAACCTATGCAAGAAGTTCCTTCTCGAGCTACATTTCTCAACAAACCCCACACAACACTCCTAATTATCTCTCTCATGTTTGTCTATAGTAGGATCGCTATAATTACAATGAAAATAGGCCAACTAAAATCATTCCAAGATTATAAATTGTGACAAATTAGTCGCTCTCTCTGCACTTTTTGGACAAAAATGATTGACCCCAACGAGGTTATTTTTGCATAGTTTACTAACATTATCACTCTGCCTTCTCGTTCAGTTAAATCCTCATATCTACTTTGACCTAAAACTGCCATACATGTAAATCTCAAACTTCACACTCAAAATCCAACCGCCCAATCCTCCTCTTCAAATTCTTGATTTTTTTTCAGAGTAACTTGAGGGCTCTGAGCTTTAATGTCGAGGGGAGAAGCTTCTAAAATGTTTTTGAAACATGGGTACTCACAGGGTCTGCAATACCCACTATAGAAATTTTCTCATCAATTTGCCTCTACCTTATCTTCCCATATGCATGTACATATGTAGATGTATATAAACACACGCGCGCGTGTGCACACACACACATAGACATATATGTATATATACATACATTTGTGTGTATGTTTTCCAAGGAAAACCTCGTGGGAAAATCTAAGAGATGCTTCCCCACATTTGTGAAATACATCCCTATTGAACTCGTTAGTGTGGATTAGTGTGCCTCACCTAAAGGGATCCGAACTAGGGACCTATTAACATGGAACTAGCCAAATTCCCAATAACATGGTAGCAACTGGTTAAGGTAACCCCTTGGACTGATTATATATGTTCATTCTAAGGAAAACCTCATGGGGAAACCCAGGGGATGTTTTCCCACATTTATGAACGACATTCTCATTAAACCCATTGACATAGAATAATACGCCATGCCGAGGAGGATTTGAACTAGGCACCTGTTGATATAGCACTAGCCAAATACTCCACAACATTAACAACAACCAATTAAACTAACCCCTTAGACTTTTAAATCACTATATTGTATAAATTTATCTATTTAATTCCTTCACAATTACAGGAGCACTCATAATGAAAGGGCTTAATTTTGTAATGGCTTCCAAGCATTTGCCATAAAGAAATTAAATTTGGAATCTTTTAAACACGTCTATGACGAATTTATATATCTCTACAAGTGTTGAATGTTATATTACTCTCTTATATTATCACCCACTCATGTAAAGTTGAATGTTATATTACTCTCTTATGTTATCACCTACTCATATGAAGCTTTTAAAGGTCAAATAACTTCAGATAAAATAAAAAACACACTTTCATGAGTTTGATACTCGGTCTTCTAACAATTCTGATATTAAAATGGAAACTTCTTCAACATAAAATAAAAAACACACCTTCATGAATTTTTTTTCACACAGGAAAAAACAGATACACTGTTATTCTATTAGAATCAAGTGTACTTCCACTTTTACAAAAAAGATTTGTATGATCAGAGTATTTTGAAAACTTCTCCTAATCTTGTTTTTGTTCAACAAAAATTGGGCTAGTTCTAAATGGATTCTATTGACAGTTGTAAATGGTTTTACAAAACATATTCTTAATGATCATACATTGAAAATGTAATCTTCCTTTGGATACTTAAGTGTGTTGTATAGCTTCATTAGAAAATCATAAAATTTCCTGAGTTAACAACATCCTCTTTGTAGAATTATTCATAATAAAAACATCCCATTGTGTTGTCCAAATCTTTATTGGAGAGTTTGTCTGCTTCAGAATTGAATTCTCTATGGATGTGCATGAACTGGATTTCTTCAAAACTAGTCTTTAGGCCTTTGATTTGTTCTTTCCAACTGTGAAGATACAACAGATTCAAATTTGTGCTCTCATTAATCCAATCAATTGTGACTTTGGAGTCCCCAACTGCCATCATTTTCCTTATGGATAGTTTCTCAGCAAAAAAAAGTAATCCCCACAGTCCCAAGAGTTTAGCCTTCATGTTGTTACCTTTTCCTCCTGCAAAGTATGCTTTATAACCATGATGTGCACTTATTTTTATGAATATTCCAGCACCACAAATGTCATTTACAAAAAAGCCAATTGGATTCTCATAAAAAAAAAAATTGGGTTTAGTATATAATCCACTTTTTCCTCTTTACATGTGCCTTTGTATTCTTGGATGTCAAGTAGTATGTTGGAGATGATTATGCCATCCTCTCTTTTCCAATTTTCAAATAGCATTTTATTCCTTTATTTCCAAATTCTCCAGCTAACTAGGAAGGGGATATATTTTGTATCTAGATATTTGATAAACTAGTGAAATAAGTTTTCTTCTAGGGTAGTCTGCCTCCATACATCTAGATAATTTAGAGCTTTTAAAATTTCTTTCCAAATGTTTTTTGTAACTTCACAATGGATTAATAAATGTTATGTTGTCTCATCATCTTGGAGGCAAATGGAGCAAACAACATGGCCTATGCATCCCCTTTTCTTGTAGTTTGCACCAGTGAGGATGCAGTCTGTTAAACATAACCACATGAAACAAATGACTTTGCTTGGTATATTGATTTTCCAGATTGGTTTATACCACCATTTGAGATCACCTGAATGTGAAGTAAATACAAAGCATTGATAAGCTAAATCTGTTGTAACTGATTTGACTGCCCTGTTCCAAGACCACATAAGTTGATCGTTTGTTTGATTAAGAGTGATTTTGCTGCTTTTCAAACCTGCAGTATAATTATCCCATTCAATTGATAGTTCTCTCATTAAGTTAATCAAAAAAATATGAGGTGCACTAAAGTGAATCTGAGGTGTGACAAGGCACACTAATCCACACTAACGGGGTCAACAGGGATGCCATTCATGAATGGGGGGAAGCATCCTTTAGATTTTTCTAGGAGATTTTACTTGGAAGACATTAATGGTAGATGAAAAAGCTTTTTAACGAGTAAAATTATAATTATTGGTGTTTTAAATAGAATGATGTCACAATATTGCTTTAAATTGCAGGAACAATCTATTTTAATTTTAGTGTTAATGAACTTGATCGACATCTGTTTTATCAACTTTTACTACAAAGCTCAACTAGAGCAACATGTTCTTGATGACAAGCTTAATTGACCACAACTTGTCGATTTCTTTGATTGGACATTAAATGATATTGGTCTTAGTCTTGTCATCAAACCAAAGAACATTGGGAATTGTCTGTAAAAGAAGCCAATGGTCTCGGGATTGAACCCCAAGGGCATAAAGATTGAGAAAAACCTAATGGATTGCGATTAAAGATAAAGATCATGACATGCGAGGAAGCTTATCTTTTTTTGACATCATCTTGCTCATTATTGGTTTCTCCTACCCATTTCCACATTCTGCTTCTTTGCTTTAGTGGATCATAAAGAGTCTTGGAAGTAAATACTTGCCATAATCAAGTTGAACCCCGAGCTTAGTGGAACTTCAATTGAATTCAAGAGGAAGATGGAAAAATGGTTACGAGTTATTATCGATAAATGAAAAATGATCTCACTATTTTAGAATTTCTCCTCATTAATAATAATAAAACGTGTTGGTGTTTGTTTTCACTAAATTAAAATAACTTATCATATCTTAACATCATTAATAATAATGAAACGTGTTGGTGTTTTTTTTCACTAAATTAAAATAACTTATCATATCTTAACATTTTGCAAAATAACAAAAAATATATATATATATATATATATATATATATATATATATAATGTAAAGTTAAACTCATGATATCTCCAATAATGAACTCCAAATAATGTAAGAGAAATAAAGTTCATTACGAAGGTATTTCTATATTCATATGATAGGCACATAATAGTAAAGATGCTCTTAAAATAATGCGAATTCAAGAATTTATTAAAATAGAAGTTGAAAAATGAAATTTTAAGCAGGTTTCTATTTCCCACAAATAAGAATGGAGCATCTTATCTCATAAGCTACCAATGGAGTGATAAACCCTCAACCCCACACAACACTCATAATTATCTCTCTCGTGTTTGTCTATAGTAGGATCACTATAAACACAGTGAAAATAAGTCGACTAAAACCATTCTAAGATTCTAAGTTATGACAAATCAACTGCTCTCTCTACGTTTTTTGGACATAAATGATTGCCCCTAATGGGGTTATTTTCACATAGTTGACTGACCTTATTACTTCGCCTTCTTGCTACTTTAAAACCTCATAACCTCTTTTACCTTCGACCACCATACATGTAAATCATAAATTTCACACTCAAAATTCACCTACCCGATTCTCCTCTTTAAATTCTACAATTTTTTTGGAGTAACTTGAGGACTTTAAGCTTTGATGTTGAAGGGAGAATCCAGTTAATGGTGGAGAAGCTTCTAAAAGTTATGGAAACATGGGTACATACAAGCTCTGCAATACCAATTGTATAGAGTCCACCATAAATTTGTTTTTGCCTCATCTTCCCATATGCATGTACATATGTAGATGTATATAAACACACACACACATGTATATCTATATTGATATACATATACATATCTATGTATATGTATATCTATATAGATGTAGATCTATATGTATATGTGTGTGTGTATGTGTGTATACATTCATACATACATGTGTGTGTGTGTTTTCCAAAGAAAACATTGTGGGAAAATCCAAGGGATGCTTTAACACATTCATGAATGACATCCCTATTGAAGATGTTAGTGTGGATTAGTGCACCTCACCCAAGGGGATTCAAACCAAGGATCTAATAACACAAAACTGTATGAATGCCCAATAACATGGTAATAATAGGTTAATTTTTCAATTGCGTTTAGCTCAGGTGGTTGGGAAGAATGATTGTTGTCCTCCCCACCCAGGTTCAATTCTCGTAAGTGACATATTGAGCTCTTAACAAGTATATTTTTGTAATTCCTTTGAGCCTTGTTGTTGATTGTCCTCGTGCCTTGAAGATTTTAGGGTTTACTCCTCGAAAAAATGTGAAATACTCAGGGATTTCCCCATGGCAGTGTAACCTAGAAAACACACACACACACATTCCAAGGAAATACTTGAGGGGGAACCCAAGGGATGCTCCCCATATTTGTGTATGGTATTCCCAGTAAACCCATCATGATAGAATAATATGCCTTGCTAAGGAGGACTTGAACTGGGCACTTGTTGATAAAGAACTAATCGAAGGCCCCACAACATTGATAACAACTAAATGAACTAACCCCTTGGAATTTTAAATCACTATATTGTATAAATTTATTTATTTAATTCCTCCGTAATGATAAGTTAAGACCACTCACAATAAAAGAACTCAATTTCATAATACAGACTCTATAACACCAACTATATAGAGTTTGTCACCAATTTTTGTTTGCCTCGTCTTCCCATATGGATGTACGTATGTAGATGTAGATGTATATAAACACACACACACACACACATGTATATATGTATATGTATATCAATATCGATATATGTGTGTGTGTGTGGATGTATATGTATTTACATATATACATATATGTATGTATGTACATATAGATACATACATACATGTGTATGTCTTCCAAGTAAAATCTCCTAGAAAAATCTAAAGGATGCTTCCCCCCATTCATGAATGGCATCCCTGTTGCCCCCGTTAGTGTGGATTAGTGTGCCTTGTCACACCTCAAATTCACTTTAGTGCACCTCATATTTTTTTGATTAACTTAATGAGAGAACTATCGATTGAATGGGATAATTATACTGCAGGTTTGAAAAGCAACAGAATCACTCTTAATCAAACAAATGATCAACTTATGTGGTCTTGGAATAGGGCAGTCAGATCAGTTACAACATATTTATCTTATCAATGCTTTGCATTTACTTCACATTCAGGTGACCTCAAATGGTGGTATAAACCAATCTGGAAAATCAATATACCAAGCAAAGTCATTTGTTTCATGTGGTTATGTTTAACAAACCGCATCCTCACTGGTGTAAACTACAAGAAAAGGGGAGGCATAGGCCATGTTGTTTTCTCCATTTTCCTCCAAGATGATGAGACAACAGAACATTTATTAATCCATTGTGAAGTTACAAAAAAAATTTGGAAAGAAATTTTAAAAGCTCTAAATTATCTAGATGTATGGAGGCAGACTACCCCAGGAAAAAAAATATTTCACTAATTTATCAAATATCTAAATACAAAATATATTTCAGAGCCTGGAAGACAAGGATTGACCTCATCCTTGCCAAGAATAAAGTGTTGGATATCGTGAAAGGAAAGATCATCGAATCAGAGTTTGAAGAAGGAAAAGAGAAGGAACTGCAGAACGTTACAGTTATGGAGAAGTTCAAAGACAGTGACATCATTGTCATGAGTATCATAGTGGACTCTATAAAAGACCACTTGATACCCTACATCTCCCATATTGACTCAACTAAGAAGATGTATGATGCCCTAACAAGCCTCTTCTCAGTCAGAAACATTGGACAAGTAATGAGTCTAAAGAATGAGCTTTGTGACATGAAGATGAATGATGATGACAACATAACATCATACTTTGTGAGGATCTCTCAGTTAAGAGATCAACTAAAATCTATTGAAGAGATCATCTCAGAGAAGGAAATGGTAAATATAGTACTCAACAGTCTTCCCAAGACATGGGATGCATTTGTCGCAAGTATGAACACAAGGAACGAGTATCCTACATTCGAAGAACTTTGGACTTGTTGTGCACGAGAAGAATCAAGGATTAGTGCAAAAGAGAAACCTCAAAAGAAATACAATGATCAAGCCTTCACAATAAGATTCAAGAATTTTAGGAATAAAGGAAGTTTGGTTCAAGGAAGAAGCCAAATCAAGAGAAAGATATGTCAAAAATACAATGCTTCAACTGTCGAAATTATGGTCACTACAAGAATCGTTGTCCTGAGCTTAAGAAAAGGAAGGAGACACACGAAGCATCAGTTGTCAAAGAAAATGAACCTTCAAAGAAGATTAAGCAGGAAGAACCAAACTTCTTCTTCCAAGACAAGGTAAACAACACTCTTCATAGTTATTGTACATACCATGTTTTTTGTACATATATTGCATATATATTTCTTAGAAGATAATATATTCAAAGAGAAACTATACTTATGGAAGAACAACAAGATAAGGATTGCTACAAGTCAGACAATACACATGAAAGGATGAAGTATATCAACAACCCCTGGTAACAATTCATGTGGAAGTTATTATCAGAATCAATCTTGAAGAAACCTAGAAGAAGTAAAGACAGAAAGAAGTCAACAATCAAGAGGAAATTGGAAAAAGATTTGTGACACTTTGCAGAAAGCAATAAGGATGCAGACGGAAGCGTGGACTCTCCTAGATGGAGGGAATCGATTATATTATCAAAAGAAGAACATGCATTCATGCATGAAGCAAGGATTAGGAGGGAGCTAATCCTAAATTATATGATCCATTGAAGATGATGAAGTATTTATCCATGGTAGCAACCATGAAAAGCAACACGTGTTCAGTGTGACCTCAGAAGAAGTCTTCTTCAAAAAGAAGCCTTAAAGTAATCTCTAGTTGTCCATCCACATCCATGATCCTATGATGAAAGAAAGAAGTTGCAATCTTCAGAGCATGGAATCTATAGAAAACTCCATGAACTCAAGAGCTAAAGATAAACATGAGGAAGAACATGAAGATTCCAAGAGAGAAAGAAAAGACAGAACAACCAATCAGTGTATCAAGAATCACAAGACTACCAGCCTGATATGAACTCACTAAAAGCAATCAAGCAGAGGAACTGAAAGTTGTGATGAAGAACAATGTATGGAAGACTTATGAATGAAAGCATTGCAAGATCCAGAACTAGATGGAGGAAGAAGACTATGATGTTTGTTTGTAAACCAGACATACCTCTACACGAGCCAGTATATCGTCCGCAATATCCATATATTGGAGTTTACATGTAGAGAAACCTCAAAGGCTTTGAGGTATACCATAAAGAGACCCTTCTATGCAGATGGAAGAAGATATTGTATGGATTCAAACAACTTGGTGCAGAGCCTTCAATACACAACAAAAGCGTGGTGAAAAGATTTCTATAACAGAGATATTGTATTAGAATGGTTTCTCAAAAATACAGGATGATGGATTGTTAATCCATGACAAACTCTCATAGATATGTTCCAGTTTGAGCCCTGCCACGATGTTATGAGCTAGCAAGAAACAAAAGATGAATCCAACAATGATATACTACATTGATCAAAGTTATATAAAGCCTTCAAAGAAAACCAGTATTCCAGAAAGACCAAAGTACATTGAGATCAAGCATTACACTCTCCGTGATGAAGTCTAGAAAAGAGAAAGTGGTTCTCCAATATACATCTCCACAGATGAGCAGATAAGCAGACATTTTGGGATGAGCAGATAAGTAGACATTTTGGTGAAGCCTTTGTCCAAAAAAAAAWAAAAAATTGTGTACTCAAGYTGGAGCTCGTGGAGACGATTTCCTTATTGAAAAAGGAAGAGATGACTCCCAGGTTGGGAGGGAGCACTGATGTGTTATTGATTTATGGACAATCATTTTTCAAGTTCGAAAAATGGTCCAGGATGAAAAKTTCCTTTCCAGTTCGGAAAGTGGTTTGAGATTTATGAYGGACAGGCATTTTCCAGTTCGGAAAATGGTCCAGATTGAACGGTCATTTTCGTAATGAAAATGGTTCGATGGATTGYTGATGTACCATAGACAACGATTCCCCTTGTGGTTAACATAGGGAATGGTCTAGGACATTCTCTCTTCTTGATGGTCACTCTTAGTAGTGGTCAAGACAACTGGTCCGCCTCGTCGGACAATGATTCTTTCAAAGTTCACAGTTGTGGGTAGTGCCGAAGAATGGTCCGTTTTGGAGGTTGGTGCAGGACAGTCATTTCCTTTGGAAATGGTCCAGACAGTCATTCCCTAGGGCAGATTCATTCTCTTCAGGCTGCACTTTGTTTAGTGCCGGAGGAATGACCCAGATGGGTGAATGGTCCAGGTTCAACAATCAGGGATAGGCATTCCCTAGGGCAGATTCATTCTCTCCAGGTTGCACTTTGTTTAGTGCCAGAGGAATGGTCCAGGCTCAGTAATTGGGATAATTATTCTTCCTTGATTGAGAAGAATAGTCCAAGTAGCTCATCATTGATGTTTTACCTTCTGAGGGTAGATGCTCTTCCAGATCTCACAGTTGTGAGTGGAATAATGGCCCAGATGACTTAGTTTATATCATAACAATGTTTTCTGTGCAGGTTGATATCAAATGATATGATTGTTATGGAGACTATATGTCTCCAGACAATAGATGCATACTACTGTGGTGGATGTGTTCCACTGATTGTGACTATATGTCACTGATCAAGTATCTGTGTGCTACTTGGTGTGGTAATGTACCACTGGATAGTAGTTGTGTACTACTATGAATAGACACAGTTGTGTTCTATTGAATGACATTGTTTTGATTGCCTTGAAGACTATCAGTAGTGTTGGAAAATGTTTAATCAACTAGATGGATGATCAATGGACAAAGATTTCCGAGATAGAAAATGGTCTAGGACATTTATTCTTCCAGGACATATGTCCATATTAGAAGAATGGTTCTTGTGTCACTCTGTGGAGTGAGTGACTTATCCAGCATCATGTCTGATTACTCAGATGGATTATGGTTTCGAGAAATGATGTAGTTGATGACACTGATAGTGATGATGGTGCTCATGATATAGTCATGAGATAGTTTATACGACTATGTTGATGCTACTGGGTGAATGGTATGTTTGTGCTCAAGACCATTACCTTCAATACTTCCCTAGCTAGGAGGGAGTGTTGATATTATGGTAGTTGCAGGAGGTATTTACCTCCACGTGTAAACCTGACGAGAATAGAATATTTCAGGAAGCAAGAAGAAACCCTAATTAGTTGGCTAATAACCCTAGAAGACAAGTCGGCTCAAGAGAATAACTTGTATTAGGTTATTAGACTCCAAGAGAAGAAATTAGCTAAATGAAATATTATATACTAAGTAAATAGGCACCCAAAATAAGAAGTCAACCAGGCAGTTTGCCAGATTTAGTATAAATACAGGAGGCCAGTCTTCATTCTGGCAGGCATTCTCAGAACTGCAGAAGCAACACTTGTGCGCACTATAGTTGGCCAGTTTATGCGCAAGTTTGGAGGAGAGTTGTCGTTGCAGCTGCTGCAGCTAGCAGATTTCGGTTTTGGCTTGGACTATCTCTTGGTTATGGTTTGGACTCTTTGATCAGCTCTTGCTTGGTGCGTTATCCTTGGAGAAAGGTGTGTCGCCCTTTGTTTGGCTATCTAGCTCAGGGTTTGCTTCCAGAATGATTCTCTGTCAAGGTTAAGGTGCTAGGGGATGGATTTGGCCTATGGTTGGGTGACAATAGTGATATTGTCTATGGTTAAACGAGCACATCCATCATATTCCAACAGGGATGGGGCTTAGCCCCGACCCTTTTTGCACCTAAATGAATCATGGTTCAAATTTAAAACATAGTTTAAATTATAAGGTGTAAGGAACGTGTGGCAAGTGGGTTGGTAACCTGACCTATACCAAGTCATTGCCACTTGCCCTGGAGGTCGTGGATTCGACCCCCATGGGCTCCAACCAAACTTTTAAACCACGGAGGGGTGCCACGTGGCACCATACCATTGGTCCACAACATGACACGTGTCGAACCCGGATAGATCCACCTCATGTGCCAATCACCTGCCATGTCAGCACCTCTGCCCAGTCAACAATGCATCACCCTACCACATGTCAGTATGGTCACCCTGCCACTTGATAGTACAGTCTACACAGTCAACAGTACGAACTTTACAGTCAGCAAAACTTTTGCATGTTTGGCAAAGTGGATAGAACGTGATACCTCTCGCATACGACATATGTTTGAACCCATTCAAGTTGCGTTGGGATCGTAAGGACGAGGCCTACACACGAGCCCGTTTTCAAGCAATTTTGAGCACTTTTCTTTTTGAGCATATTTTGATCCCGTGGATCAATATGTGTATGTTCATAATATTGTTTGCACCCAATAATTACTTCCATTTTCCTGTTGTTATTGTTTTTGCAAAAAATTGATTGGCTTGTAGAAAGGCAAGGACAACAATAACCGACCCTTATCATCAATTGCAAAATAGGTAGACACGGTTGCCTGATCGAGGGAATGGGCCCGCTGGTCTACCCTAAGAGACTGTATTTTGGGCCTGGTATTGCTCTTTAATGAGAGCTTTCTAGTTTGTCCACAAACTCCATATTATGGGCATTGTATGGCTCTAATGAGTTTCTAATGCAAATAATTTTTATTTCATTTAAAATATATATCTCTAACTATTTACACTCACACTTGTTGCCACGCATATGCATGGCACTTGTGGCCATGCATATGCGTGGCACTTGTGGCCATGCATGTTTGATGGGGTAATCTACTAGGATTTATGGAACTAGTGGACCTCGTGACTATCTTTTGTGAGTTTACTGCTACAACCACAACAACCATAGTTGTTCATGTTCATGAAACTGTTTGTAGCTGGCCTAGAGTGAGCACACCCTCAACTTTCAAGAGATAATTATGAAATGCCCCCTAATCTTTTCAAAGTATTTGAAATGAGCAAATTCAATTGCATGAGAATAACTTATGCAACAAGCTAGCTAGCATTACATGAAGGATAAATTCTTATTTATAAGAACATATAGATGCCCCACAACTTCGAGAGGAGCATAATCTGCAACCACAAGGAAAAATAAGATATTTTATGTGACTAGTGCAAAACCAATGCTGATGAGAAAAATGTCCCTAAATTAGTTCATATTCAAAAAAAATAGGACCTTAGTTGATGCAAGTGCTCATAATTGGAAAAGCTCATGAAGGATGGAGAGAGTAAGCTAGACCTGTAGATATTAGCTTTGTGACTCAAAGGTAAGATCTAGCACAAAGACTTGCCTAGTACGATAGAAAGGCATATTACGACTTGACATGGAAGGATTGATTGAGTGACCTGGTAAGAGAAAGACGTAGTACAACATAAACCTAACCTGGTGCGATTGATTGAGTTAGCATGAAGACTTACTAGATATATTAGTTTTGTTACTTGACTTGCCTTCACTCGCTGGACCTTTGTCCCTCGAAAGACCTTCGTGAGTCTTTCTAAAAACCTGAGATCTTACAAAAAAATTATCGCCCGAGAAATCTATTTTTTTTTTCGATCAAAAGCTTTAGATCTACTAAAGAGACTTAGAAGAGACATAACCTGAGAAGATGATTCCCTCAATTAACCAAATCGAAGTCAAAAACCTGAGTGATAGACTTATTTATCAAAGTCACTTGAGGAGGATTTCTCTTACTAGGCAAGAAATAAAAATCAGGGTTTCCATTGATCAAAGTTATCTTCTCCTCCAAGTTATCCCCGATTCCATCAACTATTCATGTCATGAAACCCTAGATCCATCAAATACAACACAATGCATAATCCATCACACTCAACTCGATGTTCCAACTCTGTTAGGTCAACAATCCCTTGCAACAGAAGTAGGGGAGTGCTTTGCTCACGGGTAAGTGAAAGCGCATATTCATTAGCTTGGCATACAATTGGATGTACAATAGCTCACATGTAAGTGAAATTGCATATTCTTTAACTTGGCATACAACTACATGTACAATAGCAATGGAGTAACAAGACGAATAACAATGCGATGAAGATAAGATGCGGTGATAACTTTGCGGCAGCAACGCTAAAGTCAATGAGACAAGTAGTTGATGAAAGATGAGAACGATCGATGCATGCCATGTATATCTCTTGAAAAGATTTATGGCACTGGTGCAACTTTGACGTATTGCCAGTTTCCTAAGCGGTGCAATTATTTTAATTTTTATTGAAGCTACACAATTGCATTTATGAGCTTTGTACACAGATTATTTTTTATCCATGTAATATTATTATGACATCGTCTATGTGTCGCATCTCGAACAATAAAGAACTTCAATAAAGTTTATAATATACTCAAAACTTAGGTTATAAGAATTGCATTGTATCATAGCTTTATTTAAAGATATGACAAACAATTTCAATAAAGTTATAATAAACTTAGAAGTTATAATAAACTGAAAACTTAGGCTATGTAAGATAGGAATCCAAAAATAAAACCCTAAGAAGAGTGAAGCATCCCATAAAATATAGATTCTATTCTCCACTAAAATTTAAAAAGATAAATTTGTTATTATATAAAAAATATATGTTTTAGTTTCCAATTTCAAACATTAAAAATTAGAAAAAATATATATAATTAAAAACCAAACTAATAAAAAGTTAATTATGAATCAAATGCTATAGTCGCTTCACTCCTTGGCACATATTAATATTAGTCCCTGCCTTAGGCATAGAGGGAGTATAGCGATCGATAATTCGTTGACCTCATATTAAATTGTCCATTGACCACAAATATTTCCATATTATCTATTGTTGGAACCGGGGAACTGAAAACACCGATTTTTATATAATAAAAAGTATCATATTTGTCATGATCTGATTGGACAACAGATTGGAGGTCCTATTGTCGGCTTCGCTATTCCCAATGTTATATATCCTGGCATATCCAAAGTATTTCATCTTATATGGTTTTTTGAATCATATATTTTCTTATGCATTGATTGAAGGTGGATTAATGCTAGCATTAGTTTGAATGTTTGTTTTAACATTTTTTGCTAGGTATAATACATTCTCTAGCATGTTACTATGTATGATTTTTGCTTTATTCTTGGTGCTTCGAGAGAAGAGACCTGCCACGCTGCATTTTTTCTTAAATGTTTGCACAGGACTACGTTGTTCGACGGTTCTGACAGTCTTAATTGTTTACCTAACAGGTCTCGTAGTCTTAGATGTTTATTGTACAGAGGCATTGCAATTCAGTTTCGTTCCATTTTTGTATGGTGTTATTTGCAGTGAAATTGTGTTGAATTGTTCTTTGCTGGCATCAGTGGTTCATTGGTCGATGCTTGTTCGTTGGTTCGTTCCATGATCCTTGTTCTTGTTTGATTCAACTTTGCAAAGTTGAGGTCCTACAGTTGCAGTTGGACCTCTTTGTGGTTGTCACTAGTTTGTCGTTCTTCAACTTTGCAAGTTGTTGGACCTGTTGTTGCGGTTTGTAGTTTTTGGGTCTGAGTTGTTGTCATCCCTTATTGATGGGTAAGTTTCTATGCCATCGTTTCGTTGGTATTTTTCAATGGTGGGAGTCCCTGCCTCGAAATTTTGTTGCAGACCATGTTTCTCTGTGCTCTTAATTTTTGTTCTTGGAAACCATGCATCTTCATATGCCGGCTGCCACGTCCATAGTTATTTCAAAAATTGCAATGCAGAGGGGTTTTTGAAAAGTAATTCGAATCTATCAAAAGAGGGAACCATCTGTCGGGGTGTAGACGCAGGGAATGGTTTTATTTTGTGGGTTAGAAAACTGCGTCCAGTTGTTGCCTTTGTCCTGTCCTTTGTATTTTGCATAACTTTTTTCTGGCTCTGAGAAGCTTGTAGGATGCATGCCATGAATAGGTTCAAATCAATATTTCTACTGAGTAAAATTATGGTGTTATTTATTTGCGTTGTTTCTTTTTGTTTGGTTCGCTTTCCAGTGTGGATTTGTTTTCTTCTCGTCTGCTATGGGGACGAGGGGAGATTGAAGTTGACAAGAACAAGGTTGAAAGATACATACGGGAATTGGTACCCAATTCCACGCTTGTAGTTTTCCTATTTTGATTTCCTTTTTTTTGTTTTTTCCTACTTTTATTCTTTTTTCCCCCTTTTCTTTGTTTTCATGCAAACTGAAAGTATCTAACAAACAACTTCAAAATGACAGTTGAAAAGATGAAAGAAGTAATAGATGTTGAGTCGTATGAAATAGATACACACTCCATTATACATGACAACATTGACGAGGTTTTGCATAGCAATGAGATTTTTA